>OX402060.1:11372500-11487500 GCA_947859365.1 Archips crataeganus
AATGTAGGTAGTAGTTTTTATTTAAGTTATCGGATTGATTTTTGACTACGGCACAGACACAATATGGTCAACAAAAAGTACAGTCAGCAAATTACAAGGTCGTATCAAAAATTTCTTATTTCTTAAAAACTTATTTCTGTCTTCGAAATTTGTAACTAAACTAACGAAAGTTGAATTCTCAGAGCTGCACTCTCTTTTTTTCTCAAAGCGCGACATTTTCATAAGTGATACCAATATGTCAAATGGACATCCTTCCTCCACGTTCGCCGCAAGAGGAAGCTTCCCGGCGTGTCTCCGCGGGACCCGGCGGGCGGATATATCCCGTTTAACCGCTACTATTTCCGCAACAGAAACCATTTTTTCACACCACCTGCTCGACAATGCCTTATTATATATCATGCAAACCTTTATCAAAGTAAATCATTATAGCCCTTGGCTTTCGCCGGGCAGTAATGTTGCACTGAATTTCATTATAACCCGTATAATGTGATTCTCACTTTTCATAGTTCTTATTGTTCGTTTCATGGTCGTTATTGATTGGATTGGATTAGATTGAATCGATGGATCGATGGATGGATGGATGGATGGATGGATCGATGTATGTGTAGCGTAGGGTATGCATATTTGTCAATAGAGGGTAGCTATAAGTTTGGATCGATCTAGATGATTCAGTTCAATAAAACCGTTCAGCTAAGCAGTTCAGTTATTTCCTGGCTTCCCGTCGCTTCCCGACATCTCAGTGGCAAACGAGGATTTGGGATTCATTTTACGGACAGTGTACGTCATAGTGTGTGGAACAATGTCGATTGGAAAGATTTCGGAATTTTGTGTGTCGGACGGAAATTGGACATTGTACGTAGAACGCTTAGAAATGTATTTCAAGGTTAATAGTATCAAGGAGGAAATGTGGCTACCGACTTTGAGGGGAGGCGACTTATGAGTTGTTAAGCAATTTAACGAGCCCGAAGAAGCCAGCTGATTTAGAATACAAGTACGTGATTGATGTGCTGCGTAAACACCTTCAACCAAAGCGATCGGAAATGGCGGAGCGGTATCGCTTCCGTCAAAGAAGGCAAGGCACGGAAGAAAATATCTCGCAATATATGACGGGACTTAAACAGATGTCTAAGTACTGCGAGTTTGCGTCGGCGTTGGAAGTTAACCTCCGGGACCAATTCGTGTGTGGCATTAAAAGTGATGTAATAAGGCAGCGTTTGTTCGCGGAGGACGAGTTGACTTATGAGGGCGCGGTCAAACTCGCTAGCGCTTTGGAGGCGGCCGAGCGGGATGCGGCGGCGGTGGAGCTGCCGCACGGCGGCACGGCCGGCCCGGGCGGGGCGAGCGGCGCGAGCGGGTCGGCTGCGGTGCACGCGCTACGGGCGCGGCCGGCGGCGGCGCGCGCGGCCCGGCCGGGGCCTGGGCCCAGGGGCGCGTGGGCGCGGCACTCGGCGGGGCCACAAGCGGCCGTTGCGGCATCGTGTATGGTGTGCGGAGCGGGGGACCACGCTGGGGGAGCCTGCCGTTTTAAAAACTTCGTGTGCCGGCTATGCGGAAACAAGGGGCATCTCAAACGGGTGTGCCCGGAACGCGCGGATAGCGCAGTTAGAAGCAGAGGGGGTCGCGGCATTCACCACGTCGGGGCGGCGGCGCCCGGGAGCGCGGCGGAGGACGCGGCGGCGAGCGACTCCGAGCTGGAGGAGGACCTCCACCATCTGTGCTTGAGAGACTATAGGCCGGTGAGCATGTCTTTGTCGGTAGACGGTGTCCTTTTGAAAATGGAGGTGGATACAGGATCAGCGGTGTCGTGTATAAGTAGAAAGACATACTTAACATATTTTTCGTCTAGACCGATAGAGAATTGTGAGGTTGTGTTGAAATTTTATGATGGCACTAAAGTCAAACCAGTAGGTATTGTTCGGCCAAAAGTAACGTTTGGAGAGAAGACGAAACAGTTAGAGTTATTTGTGATCGAAGGGGGATCCACTTCTTTACTAGGACGTCATTGGCTGTCAGAGTTAGAGATTAATGTGCCGGAAGTACCAAAACCGAGTTTAGAGTCTCATAAGGTCAGTGTAGACATTAATGAATTATCTGTGTTGGTCGACAGGCATAAGGAGCTGTTTAACGGCGGTCTGGGGCGGTTTACGGGCGGCAAGGCGACGTTGCGGGTGCGCGAGGGCGCGGTCCCGGTGTTCTGTCGGGCGCGGCCTCTGCCCTACTCCATAAGAGGCCAGGTGGACTCTCAGCTGGACGAGATGTTGAAGGAGGGGGTCATTGAACCCGTAGATACATCGGACTGGGCAACTCCATTGGTACCGGTAAGGAAGTCTGACGGGGGTCTTCGTATCTGCGCTGACTATAAAATTACATTAAACCCTGCCTTGCTGGTCGATAGATATCCGCTGCCTAGAATAGAAGATTTGCTAGTCGGTCTAAACGGAGCTAAAGTATTTTCGAAGATAGATCTCTCCCAGGCCTATAATCAAATCGAATTGGACGACTCGAAAAAGTTTACGGTTATCAATACACATAGAGGATTATTTATGTATAACCGATTAGTATTTGGTCTTGGGTCAAGTCCTGGTATTTTCCAACGTATAATGTCGAACATTCTTAGTGACATCCCTAAAGTCGAAGTATTTTTGGATGACGTAATAGTGGCCACTAACAATGTGAAGGAGCATTTGTTCATCTTAGAAAAAGTATTTAGTCGATTTCGGAGCTACGGGCTCAAGCTAAAGAAGAGCAAGTGCTCGTTCTTAGTAGAGGAAGTTAAGTACTTAGGTCATATTATTTCAAAAGATGGCCTTAAAGTAGACCCTTCGAAAGTAGAAGCTATAGTTAAAATTCCCCGTCCGGCCAATATAAACGAGCTAAGGTCGTTTTTAGGCTTAGTTAACTTTTATGCAAAATTTGTGAAAAATATTAGCACAATATTAGCACCCTTATACCAACTGTTAAAAAAAAGTGAAATATGGCATTGGGATTCGAGTTGCGAGAAATCTTTTAAGGCAATAAAAAATGTTTTGATAAGCGCGGATGTATTAGTGCATTATGATCCTAGCAAACAATTAACCCTTACGACGGACGCGTCGTCGAAGGGGGTGGCGGGGGTGCTGAGCCAGCCGGGCGCGGCCGGCGGGGAGCGCCCCGTCGCGTATGTATCACGCTCCCTTACAGGAGCAGAAACAAATTATTCGCAAATAGATAAGGAGGCGCTAGCTATCATATTTTGTTTTGAAAAATTACATCAGTATTTGTACGGTAGACGATTTATCTTGCGTACCGACCACAAGCCCCTGGTTAGTATTTTTGGGCCTAAGCACGGCGTACCTGCAATGGCGGCCAGCCGCCTCCAGCGTTGGGCCATTAAAATGTCGGCGTATTCGTACGACATCGAGTACGTTAATACGAAGCTCAACGGGGCTGACCGGCTGTCGCGGCTGCCGTTGCCGGTCACCGTACGAGCGCCAGCGATACCGGAACAGACGTATTTGCACTTTGCCCAGGATGCCATGTCATTGGATTATAACACGGTTAAGAAAGTTACAGCGCGAGATCCAATTATAAGTAGAATTCTAGCTTACGTTCGAGACGGCTGGCCAACCGAAAATGATATTAAAACATTGCAACCCTATTTCAATCGTAAAGACGAGTTATACGAAGAATTAGGATGCGTGATGTGGGGCCATAGGATTGTCGTACCTGAGGGCTGTCGGGAAAAAGTATTAGAAGAGTTACACGGTGGCCACATGGGTATTGTAAAGACAAAGGCGTTGGCGAGGAGTTACGTGTGGTGGCCGGGACTAGATGAGGCGGTGGAAGCGCTGTGCCGCGCCTGTGCCGTGTGTGCCGCCGAGGCGGATGCGCCGCCCAAGCAGCCGCCGCGCGCGTGGCTCTGGCCGGAAAAACCATTTTCACGGATACACGTGGACTTTTTAGGGCCGATCTTTGGTAAAATTTATTTGATACTTATCGATGCTAGGACGAAATGGCTAGAGGTGTTTGAAGTGCCTAGTACAGCGGCTCTTCATGCGATTGATAGGTTAAGTGAAACATTCGCTCGGTGGGGCTTGCCCAGGCAATTAGTTTCAGATAACGGACCCCCATTTACTAGTGATGAATTTTCGACGTTCCTTTCTAAATTAGGTATTGAACATACGTTCGCAGCGCCTTATCATCCTGCGTCAAATGGGGCCGCAGAAAATGGGGTCCGTATAATTAAACGAGTGATAAAAAAAGCTGTCAGAGAGGGTAAAAAAATAGGATTGGCCATTTCTACATTTTTGCTTTATTATCGTAACACTGAGCACAGCACTACGGGGGCAAGCCCAGCGTCGCTCATGCTAGGCAGGCAAATGCGTACGAGGTTAGACGTTTTTCGACCGGATTGTGCAAACAAAGTACTTGAGGCTCAGAAACGTCAAGGGAACAGTATTAGTGATTCGGGGGTAGCATTAAAAACCGGTGAGGAAGTGTGGGTACGGCAGTATCGCGGAGATCACAAGTGGTTGCCGGGAGAAGTCGCGCAGCGGTTAGGTAATAGGGACTATACAATTGTGGACGACGTAGGAAGATCGTCGCATAGACACATCGACCAGCTAAGGCGGCGGCATAGAAGTTCTCTAGTTTGTCCAACTAAACAGTCAGATCGAAACTCTTCTTCGGATGATTCCGTGGGGCCGGTACAGTCGGATCAATTACAGCCAGAGAGCCCACCTGGACCCCGTCCTCCTGGGACAACCCACGGGGTTTCGAGCCCAGTGACCGTGTCGGGAAGCGGGACAGGGCTAGATGAGATTGGTAGCGAGGACCCGGGAATAGCCGGGCCTGCCCCGCGGGCTTCACCAGCTTTGCCTCCCCTGTCGCCTCAGGTTAGACCGTTACGTAAATGCCGTACCGAAAACCCCGCACGTTACAAATTGTAAACATAATAGATGTGCGATGACGTTTGACTTTCTTATACTGTATAAAAATTAAATAAGGTCTAATTAAGTAGATGTACATAAGTGGTTAAGTTTTAAAACTAGCTTTGTTAATTAGGTACTTTAATAGTTGATAAGTATTAATATGTCAGTAGAATAAGGGTGGAGGTGTGTAGCGTAGGGTATGCATATTTGTCAATAGAGGGTAGCTATAAGTTTGGATCGATCTAGATGATTCAGTTCAATAAAACCGTTCAGCTAAGCAGTTCAGTTATTTCCTGGCTTCCCGTCGCTTCCCGACATCTCAGTATGGTGGATCGATGGATGGATGGATGGATCGATGGATCGATGGATCGATGAATCGATGGGTCGATGGGTCGATGGGTCGATGGGTAGATGGATCGATGGATCGATGGATGAAGTTAAACATTAAGGGGGGTCCCGAGTAACCAATGTACAATGATCACACACACAGTTCATTTTACTTAGACGCAGGGCTCTGCTAACACACTGGATTATTATATATTTACATTATTGATTATTGTATTTACAGCTGTTTACGGCGTAAATTTTGACATACCTACCTAAAAAGTTGTACGGAACCCTCGGTGCGCGAGTCCGACTCGCACTTGGCTGGTTTTTGGCAATTAAACGGATTTTAAAGACACGCCCCCATTTAAGACATCTGATATTTTTTTTAAAGAATTGCGTCGAAGATGATTTAGAATTAAGACTCATTTAAATTTTAAACATTAACTTACCTTTAACGTTTCTTCTCAATAGAGGTTTTTCCGAACCGGTGGTGGATTTTTCTACATGCTTATGTGATTATTTATAGCCTTATTGAGGAAACACAATATTTTGACTGTGACTTTAAACGGCAGTAAAATAACATAATTATACATGCCGACTGGTAAATCTACCTATGCCTTGAAGGAAGTTGGCAGTAATAGTACATTACTGCAGCGGCCGCGAAATAGGGGATTGCCGGCCGAGTAGTTATAGATGGCCGAGTGTTAACGAGGCCATCTAGAGATACGAGGCCGGCAATCCCTGTTCGTGGCCAAGGCTTGTATAGAGTTTTTCTCAAACATGCATCATCATCATCACCACCATCATCACCGCCATCACCATCACCATCACCAACAACATCATCAACATCCATCAACATCCATCAACATCCGTCAACATCCGTGAACAAGAACATCCATCAACATCCATCCATCCATCCATCCATCAACATCCATCAACATCCATCAACATCCATCAACATCCATCAACATACATCAACATCCATCAACCAACATCCATCAACATCCATCAACATCCATCAACAACCATCAACCAACATCCATCAACATCCATCAACATCCATCAACATCCATCAACATCCATTAACCAACATCCATTAACCAACATCCATCAACCAACGTCCATCAACACCCATCAACCAACATCCATCAACAACCATCAACATCCATCAACATCCATCAACATCCATCAACCAACATCCATCAACATCCATCAACATCCATCAACATCCATCAACATCCATTAACCAACATCCATCAACCAACATCCATCAACATCCATCAACCAACATCCATAAACATCCATCAACATCCATCAACAACCATCAACATCCATCAACATCCATCAACATCCAACAACATCCATCAACATCCATCAACATACATCAACATCCATCAACATCCATTAACCAACATCCATCAACCAACATCCATCAACATCCATCAACCAACATCCATCAAGATCCATCAACATCCATCAACATACATCAACATACATCAACCAACATCCATCAACATCCATCAACATCCATCAACATCCATCAACATCCATCAACCAACATCCATCAACATCCATCAACATCCATCATCCAACATCCATCAACATCCATCAACCAACATCCATCAACCAACATCCATCAACATCCATCAACCAACATCCATTAACCAACATCCATCAACCAACATCCATCAACATCCATCAACCAACATCCATCAACATCCATCATCCAACATCCATCAACATCCATCAACCAACATCCATCAACCAACATCCATCAACATCCATCAACCAACATCCATCAACATCCATCAACATCCATCAACATCCATTAACCAACATCCATCAACCAACATCCATCAACATCCATCAACCAACATCCATCAACATCCATCAACATCCATCAACATCCAACAACATCCATCAACATCCATCAACATACATCAACATCCATCAACCAACATCCATCAACATCCATCAACATCCATCGACAACCATCAACCAACATCCATCAACATCCATCAACATCCATCAACATCCATCAACATCCATCAACATCCATCAACATCCATTAACCAACATCCATCAACCAACATCCATCAACATCCATCAACCAACATCCATCAACATCCATCAACATCCATCAACCAACATCCATCAACATCCATCAACCAACATCCATCAACATCCATCAACATCCATCAACATCCATCCATCCATCCATCCATCAACATCCATCCATCCCTCCGTCCGTCCGTCCGTCCGTCCGTCCATCCGTCCGTCCATCCATCCATCCATCCACGTCGACCACGTCGACCTATTAAACGTCATGGTGCTGTGTCACATAAAACAATAGACGATCACTTTGCTGGCCTTGACAGCAATGTTGTATGAAATTCCATTATTGACCTCTCGTCTAGCCGCACCTGCAACGTGACAGTTCGTGGCGTATTTTAAGGAACATAACCTCAATATTTCATAGCATGTTTGAGAAAAATAACATAATTATACATGCCGACTGGTAAATCCACCTATGCCTTGAAGGAAGTTGTATTGGAGCTGATTTACAATCATTTTGGTCTGGTCAAATAGGGATCTTAGGGAGTTAAGTGGTTTTTGAGTTATTGCATTTTTAACAATGGTGTAATTTTTAACAACAGTTTGGCGTAAAAATTATGGATGTCCTTCATGTTTAGGGACAGACAATTTGAAGCTAAATAAATCAATAAAATAGATCAATGAAAGTTTAAACCTATTATTTATTGTCATTGACTCTGATCTAAAAAGGAGATAAACATTATTATTTCTATCTCTTTCGCTCTCGCGCATTTGGCAAACAGTAAAGGGATGAGTTAACAAATGAGAAATTTCTGAACATTATTTTTACCTAACAGCGACTGCTTTCGGAGTTCCTACCTACTAGTTTTAATTCAGTTCGATAGAGCATCAGAAATGTATCCCTTAAAGGGATCTCTTCCAGTTCATTTGAACGATTGACAGGACACCAGAGACAAGAGTATAAATGTGATAGGAATGGTTTTTTATCGCAGTAAGATACGTATCATACTATTCCTAAATCCACATAACATGGTTAATTTATTGCCGGTATTTGTTCGTTTCATTTCTAGGATATTTTTTTCACAGCAAATGGCCATAGTTAAAATTAATGCTTTACTGAAAAATTAAATCAAAATTAATCCAGTATTTTTCAGAATTTTACATTAGGTATTGACAAAATGACAATCTTGACATATTTAACGACCTCTTTAGCCTATACCTTGACAAGCTCGTGCGCGGCGCTCGGAGGAACCCTGTCGCAGGGAGCCTCTGCTGTCCTTAACAAGATTATTTTTAATAAGTGCGGCAAATACTGACTGCGACAGGGTTCCGCGGAGGGTCGCGCACGAGCTTGTTGGACTATAGTTGGTAGTGACCCTGCCTACGAAGCAAGAGGTCCTGGGTTCGAATCCCGGTAAGGGCATTTATTTGTGTGATGGATGAGCACAAATATTTGTTCCTGAGTTATGGATGTTTTCTATGTATTTAAGTATTTATTTATCTATACAAGTATGTTTATCGTCGTCTAGTACCCATAGTACAAGCTTTGCTTAGTTTAGGACTAGGACGATTTGTGTAAGATTGTCCCCTAATATTTATTTATTTATTTATTTAATTAACTATTCAATTAATTGACCACTGATGGATATAAAATTAATATGACAATTAAAGGAGTCAGACAACTAAGACAGAGGTATAGAACATAAGAATTGCTTCAACCGGCTGTCTTCAATTGTGAGATACTTGAAATTTTCACAGAATGTCATATTATTTTTTTACTTTTTACAGCGTATTTGGCAGTTATTTTCACAAAATGATATGTTCTTTATAAAGTAATGTAAATGTAATGTAAATAAAAACCACAGTGTAGTTAATTTTTGGAAACTGTTAGCGAAAATCATTTCTGAAAAACCTTGCTTGAACAACAACAAACAAACAACATTTTAGGAATACTTATTTGAAACGAAAGCGGAACTGCGTCGTCATTGAATTTCATCAACATTTCGAACGCATCACCATGATTTTGCGTTATTTGGATAACGACAGTTTTAGATTGGGTTGTAAAACGTTTTTTTACCTTTTGTACATTGTTAACTTAATTATCGTACCTACAATTGCAGATACTCACATTGGACGGAAAAGCTTTGTTGGTGTATTTTTTGTAGTTACTTTATTGTGATATTTCATCTATCTTCTTATCTATCTTATATCATCTTTCGTTTCATCTATCTTCTTATATAAAAATCTCGTGTCACAGTGTTTGTTCTTGAACTCCTCCCAAACGGCTTGACCATTTTTATGATTTTTTGTCTATATTTAACTAATAGGCCTGAGAATAGGTCGTAGGCTATTTTTTATACCCCTATTCTTCACAAACGGAGTCACAGGCAACAGCTAGTCTTAATATATTTCAATTTGGCGACTAAGGTCTAATATGACTAGACTAAGTACAAAAATGACGACATGAAAAATCGGCTGTCTGTAAAGTCGGTTTACGGACGATAGTTAAACGTGACAACGTCATAACAAAACATTCAATAAAAATTACCCGAGCGCTAAGATTGTATTACGTAAAAAGTGTCAGTGGGAACTTCACACATGCCATTGAATTAGTTTTAGGCACATATAGTTTTCGTCACGATGTTTTCCTTCACCGTAAAGCTTGCGGTAAATTTCAAATATATAGAATATATTTCGAAGAACTAAGAGAGTGAGCTCGGGTTTCGAACTCAAAGGAACCACAATCACCACGGCTTTTAGGACGGAAAAAGATACAGTAGAGATTATAGAATATAAACGAGACCGAAGTGATATCAAATGCCAGGTACAAATTAAATGGAACGAACAACGCAAAGCACCCGTTAAAAATCGAGTCAGGAAACCCACTCATTTTCCTACTTGCCTCCGATACGTGTCGGGGCCATTTAGAGAGATGAAGAGCCTGTCACCGAGATTTACGAGCAATTTTAGACCTTACGGTGATAGCGTTATTATTATGAAGCAGTCGATTATCCTATGGACGCTTAAGTTTTTACTTTACTGCAAATTGGATGCATTCGCACGTTGGATGCATAAAACTCAAGTAAACGGTATCTTTTATGTGGTGGCATTATTGCTGTAGTGGCTGCGAAAAGTCGGCTATCGTCGCTTTAATATTTTATTCCGTCTGCTTTTAGTGCACGCATTTAAATACTTTAACGAATTCCTGCCTCGTCATATTTCATTCCGCGCTATTGTTTATGTTGTGGCAAATTAAGAACACGGAGAACTTGGCGCTTGTTGAATTTATGTTAAATACGTGGCACTTTCTATGTTCTGTATATTGATAAATGGTATTACCACATCCCATCTCATCCTCATATTATAAACGTGAATGGATATAATGTAGATGGATGGATGTGTGGATGTTTGTTATTCTTTTACATATAAGATATCTTTTTATCTCCGAAAATTACATAGTTCGTGCGGGATAGCGAGAAACGAATTCTTCACAGACCGAGTCGCAGGAAACAGCTAGTTAATCTATACAGGGTGTAATCGTTTCGTTTGCACAGGCAAGTACGGTAAATATTACAGATATCAAGAAAAATTAAACTGATATCGAAAGTACGTTACCTATGAAATGACTAAAATGGCATCAATAACTTGTCACTTCACCTACATAGTATAAAACAAAGTCGCTTCTCGCTGTCTGTCTGTCCCTATGTATGCTTAGATCTTTAAAACTACGGAACGGATTTTGATGCGGTTAATAGATAGAGTGATTCAAGAGGAACGTTTATATGTAAAATACATGCATAATTGCATCCGTGCGAAGCCGGGGCGAGTCGCTAGTTAAAAATAAAACGAGAAATATCCAAAACGTTGACATTAAACACTCCCGTACATTTAGTGCGAGATTAGTAGAACGGTTTTAGTTTCCTTATTTTAAAAGGTTTTTTATAAGCCTACTGATATCTAAAGAAACTGTTATTAACCTGATCTAAATCAAAGTAATAAAACGATATTTTATGTGAATGAAACCAATATTATTTATTTCTTAGTTTTCGCCGGTGTTATTGTAAATATCTAAGGTGAACGTCCCTGTGCTTGACACTGACATGGCATCTTCAATCATATGTCATAGTAAGAGAGGTGACAGATGGGTGTCATCTACTGAGAGTTGAGGTGTTGAGCATTAATTAGTACGTTTACCTTATCTAGAGCGTAGATTATTTAAAATGGGTAGGTAGGGTCAAGTGCAAAAATAAGTATCGATTTAATCCTCCCATCGTTATATACCTATACCTTAATTCGACGACATAAGAGCGATGGGACATATTTATGAGCAAGTTGTGTGCACCCATATTTTTACACTTGACTGTACGTATCAAAATTATATAAAGCTTAAAAATAATAATGGATGAAATACTGGTCATTTGATATAATGCAATTCTCTTACGATTCAAATAGTTCGTTTAAATTAATAGTTTCATTGAAAATTTTAGTAGTTATACTATAAATACTAGGGGCGTTCAATAAAAAGTGAGAATGAGTATGTTATAAACAACTTTTACTAAATGTAATTTTATTTTTCGACATAGTCAACTTTTAGCATAATACACTTATTATATCTTTTTTCTAAACTTAAAATTTCATTTTTAAAAAAGGTCTCATCTCGAGTACTTAAAAATCTTGTACTGCAGCGACTACCGCGTCGTCGTCTTCAAATTTCTGGCCTCTCGGGTATTGTTTCAATCTCGGAAATAGGTAGAAATCACTGAGAGCGAGATCTGGTGAATACAGAGGTTGCTTAAGGATATTGAACCCAGCATCACGAATTGCAGCCATTGCAACGATGGACTTGTGTGCCGGGGCATTATCCTAGTGGAACAGCACAACTTTCGAGAGTTTACCTCGCCGTTTTTCGCGGATCTCATTGCGCAATGTTGCTATTTGTTTGGCGTATAAAGTGCCCGTAATAGTGGCTCCATGTTTGAGATACTCAATCATTAATACCCCTTTACCATCCCAAAAAACAGAGCCCATGACCTTACCGGCAGATGTGCCCACCTTGAATTTCTTCGGAGTTGGAGATGATGGTTTTTTCCATGTCATAGACTGCAGTTTCGTTTCAGGGTCGTAATGATGGAGCCATGTTTCGTCCATTGTTATAAATCGCGCCAAAAAAAGTTCCCGGTCTTGCTGTATCAGGTCCAAAGCTTCTTGACAAATCTCGACTCTAGTTTGTTTTTGCGTGTCAGTAAGCATTCTTGGTACCCAACGCGCAGATACCTTTTTCATACCCAAGCGTTCATGTAAAATATTATGCACGCTCCCCGTTGAAATCTTTACATTTTCAGCAATAAAACGAACCGTGACACGACGATCCGCCAAAACTGAGTTTTCAACTTTTTTCACAATTTCTTCAGTTATTGCAGTAGTAGGGCGTCCGGAGCGGGGGTCGTCCATGGTCGATGTTCTTCCATGTCTAAATTCGGCGCACCAACGTGCGACTGTCGAATACGGAGGAGCATTAGACCCTAAAGTGTCCCGCAAATCTAAATTGACTTGGTCCGTAGAAAAATTTTTCAAACACAAGTATTTGATAACGGCGCGCAGTTAAATTTTCTTCATTTTCGCTAACGTACTCAATAGCATTGCAAAGAAATTACCGTATTTTTTTTTAAACAAAAGACAGTTAGTTACTTTTTTTTTTCATAGCAATCAGCTAGATAGATTAGCTTTACCGGCCAGTATTTAATTTCCTAATATTGAAAGAGTTTGCATCTCATTCTCACTTTATATTGAACGCCCCTCGTATAATGAATGACCAATATGTATTTAGACGACCAGATGGCCTAGTGGTTAGAGAACCTGACTACGAAGCTTGAGGTCCCGGGTTCGATTCCCGTGTCAGGGCAGATATTTGTATGAAAAATACGAATGTTTGTTCTCGGGTCCTGGGTGTTTAATATGTATTTAAGTATGTATCTATCTATACACCGTGAAATTTTAGTGGTTGTTTTCCCGAAACGAGGTGATTTAGTATCGATTGTACAATCGATTTATAATTACTATTTTGACTAGAGTCAAAAATCCAATTGTGAAAAACGAAAGTCGAAAATGACCGCAAACCAATAGTAACGCTTCGTTGGTACCTAACCTATCGTACGATCGTACGCTACTTGTACCAACGAAGCGTTACTATTGGTTTGCGGTCATTTTCGACTTTCGTTTTTCACAATTGGATTTTTGACTCTAGTCAAAATAGTAATTATAAATCGATTGTACAATCGAAACTAAATCACCTCGTTTCGGGAAAACAACCACTAAAATTTCACGGTGTATAAGTATGTTTATCCATTGCTTAGTACCCAAACACAAGCTTTGCTAAGCTTACTTTGGGACTAGGTCAATTGGTGTGAATTGTCCCATGATATTTATTATTATTATTTTTATTTATTTCGTCCATTATTCGTTTTAAACTTCGTATATTTCAATACTTTCCCATTTAAAATTAATGTTTACTACCATATTGTCAAGTAACTAGTACCAGCAGGTAGGTTGAGTGAAGAAACTACTTACATAAGTGATAAAGTTCTGTGCACGTCCTAGTCTGTAACTTCTAAGTAACACGCATAATTTAATATTAAAATGAACATTTATTTACCTTCATTAGTTTGTGCATGCATTATCCTACGCGTAGAAAAATGCGATGTCGGTCAGTTTATTGTTTGAAACTTTACCTTCATTAATACTTTTTATTCTTCACTTGTAAAAAAGTTTGTACACAGTCATCATCATCAACATCATCATTATTTCAGCAGAAAGACGTCCACGGCTGAACACAGGCCTCCTTCAAGGCTCGCCAAACAGATCGGTCCTGCGCCATCCGCATCCAGCACGTTCCCGCAATCTTAACCAGGTCGTCGCCCCATCTTGCTGGAGGCCTACCGACACACACAGTTGCGTGGAAGTCCGACTCGCACCTGGCCGGTTTTGAAATTCCTATCAATAATAAAATCCATTAACATCGTTTATAATCAGTAATTGTACTGCGTTTTGTCCAGGCAACTCGTCGGAAACATTTAACAATTTACAGGTAACCATCAAAAACCTAAGCGAAATCAGAACTACGCTGAAACAATCCAGTGGAGAATCCGATTCAATTCCACCGAACGACCTTTCGGCCACGTATAGTTCGCAACTTTTCCTGCCGAGTGTTCGCGGTGAACTGTGAAAAGCTATTTACTAACGAATCGCACCGAGAAACAATCTGCCGCGAAATCTGATCTCTTGAGGGGGTAGTCCAGTCGATGTTACGAAATAGCTGGATTTTCCGGATACGAATATGGTTGCTCGACGAATTACGTTGGAATCCACTTGCATCTTACGCACGTTACTACCGCAACTAGAATGTTTTAAGAGTCGATTGGCTGAAAATAAATATACTTATTAAAATTTGTTCAATATATGTATATCGACAAACGAGCTTTGATTAAGATAAAACTCGAAATTAAGCGTTTTCCTAGAGATAACACCAAGCTACATCGATTTTTCGCCCCTGAAAACCTCCATATAATAGTAAATTTCATCAGAATCATTTGATATTCATACCTATTCATATTCATATTCATTTTATTCACTCAGATTCATGTTCATTACATTAATAGATGGTAGTTTTACAAGATGGTAGGTACATGACACCCTGTCAGGGCATAGAATGTCAAACTATTATAACAATATGCATGCATGGATAAATTAGTTTATGTATGATCTCAAGTTTAAAGGTAGATAAATACCAAGGCATGCTTATACCTAAATTGTAGCTACTGGTGATGCTCTAACTGTTTACTCTAGTCACAATTTGAATTAAAAATTAAATTCAATAAAATAACGACTAAGTGCTTGGTTATGATATATTTAAAAGAGGTTGTAAATGTCTGAACATCTATCTACTCTTTAATATCATATCTGGTCAACATTGTTTTGGTTCATAATTATTATATGATGAATAATAGTAAACAGTTAAATCGATGGACATTACAGTATTTATATTTTTAAAACTCCTTAGGCCACAATAATTAACAAATATACTTATACGCACTTTTTTATCTGTCTCTGACCAAAGAAAATATGAAAATGACAGAAAAACAAAATGAATTTTAATGTTACTAAGAGATAATAATATACAGAGATTTTGATTCTAAACTCTTCCGTTTTCGAGAAGTTTTTCGTTTGAATGCAACAAAGAATAAGGCCGCCGTTGAACTTTTGACGCCTCCTCCATCTTTGCCCATTGTCCAAAATAGTTCATTCCCCGGGGAACAAGGTACGAGGTAGAGCAGACATTGATACATCTCTTCTTGTTGCAAGTTGGCAGCGTTCCCCAAAATACCTATGATAGTTCTCAGTCAGTGAAGTGTCAAACTATTTGAAGCGAGCGCCCGCAAAACTTTGAAAGTATCTTTACCAAAAACATTTTATATCATTAGATTTATTAGGAATGTCTTGTCAGTATCGTTTGTAGAAATGTATAGAAATATATTATATATAAAATACCGTATTAAAAGTAATGGAATTTACAGCAAAAAAATTAAAAATTCTTGGTTCAAGAAGGCTGCCGTGTCATAACATATGTATTCAGATAACCCAATAATTTCATTACAAATGTTCCATCCGGTGTACTTTCGTTTGGCAAATTACGCTTCCCAAACTGATTCATTTGACAAATGTTTCATTTCCCAAATGTTTATTTTTTCTGAAACTGTAAACTATTCAGGATATATTTCAGGACTATTTTGTAGGTTAGGTTAGGTTAGATTAGGGTTGTTTTATAACAATCCTGAAAAGTTTACAGTTTCAGAAAAAATAAACGTTTGGGAAATGAAACATTTGCCAAGTGAATCAGTTTGGGAAACGTAATTTGCGAAACATTAGTAAACCTGTTAGGGTGGCTAACGACTCTTATTTTGTAAATAACTAGCTTTTGCCCGCGACTTCGTACGCGAAGACAATAACGTTAGAATTTTGCATGAAATTTGGCATATAGGTAGTTTATTACGTGGATTAACACATAGGGTAATGCTAGGAAAATGCAAAGTTCCCGCGGAATTTGAATAAGTGAATTCTAAAGCCGGTAAGCCGCGGTGGCCTAAGCTAGTGGTTTGACCTATGGTCTCTTAAGCAAAGGGTCATGGGTTTGATCCCGGGCTTAGACCTCTTGAGTTCATGATTCCGAATTCGTGAGCTACATTACGTTTGAAGTTTACCATGAGCTTTACAGTGAAGGAAAACATCGCGAGAAAAACTGCACACACCTGAGAAGAAATTCAATGGTACACCCGCACTGTACAAATCGCACTGGGCCCAAGTGGGAACTATGGCTTAAGTGTTCTCGTTCTGGGAGGAGGACTGATTGAAACAACAACATCTATCCCGGGAAAGTGCAAAGTACAGCATACCGCGGGATAGAAATAACTGTCAAAACATTTTGAAAATCAGAGACAGTGTAGCTTTTTATAGTGAAATTATTTTAAAAATCAGCCTCTACGTTCAATTCACTTACTTCTATCCCGTGGGAATTTCGCATTTTCCCGTAGAAAAGTAGCCTATGTCAATCAGGGATATTGTAGCTTTCAAATTGTAAAATATTTTTAAAAATCTCCCCTAAGTTGAATTTACTTATTTCTATCCCGCGGGAATTTTGCATTTTCCCGAAGAAAAAGTAGCCTATGTCAATTGGGGATAGTCATATTATATCATATGAAATAATTTTTAAAATCAGTGCCGAAGTTGAATTTACTTATTTCTATCCCGTGGGAATTTTGCATTTTCCCGGAGAAAAGTACCCTATGTCAAACAGGGATACTGTAGCTTACTATTGGGGAAAGAATTTTTAAAATCAACCCCAAAGTTGAGTTAAAATGGTTCTATCCCGTGGGAATTTTGTATTTTCCCGAAGAAAATGTAGCCTATGTCAATTGGGGATAGTCATATCATATTATGTGAAGGAATTTATAAAATCAGTGCCAAAGTTGAATTTATACTTATTTCTACCCGTGGGAATTTTTCATTTTCCCGAAAAAAGTAGCTTGTATCAATCAAGGATACTGTAGCTTACTATTTGTGAAAGAATTTTTAAAATCAGCCTCAAAGTTGATTTCAAATTTTTCTATCCCGTGGGAATTTTGAATTTTCCCGAATAAAAAGTAGCCTTTGTCAATCGGGGATAGTCATATCACATAACGTGTAAGAATTTTTAAAATCAGCCCCGAAATTGAGTTAATTTATTTCTATCCCGTGGGAATTTTGCATTTTCTCGGATAAAAAGTAACCGTATGTCAATCAAAGATAGTGTAGCTTTCTAATTCTGAAAGAATTTTAAAAATCGGCTCAACAGTTTCAGAGATTCCGCTACAAACAAATAAACAAAGAAAGTTGAGATATTTCCCTATCCCGTGGGAATTTCGAAAAATCCTTCCTTAGTGCATCTCTACAATACTCAAGGTATATGTGTGCCAAATTTCAAGTCTCTAGCCTTAGTAGTTTAGGCTGTGCGTTGTCTGTCAGTCAGTCAGTTAGTCAGTCAGTCAGTCAGTCATTCAGTCAGTCAGTCAGTCAGTCACGGTACTGTTTTATTGGTAGGTATAGATAACAAAGTCATAGCATCATCATCCTAGCCAATATACCGCCCACTGCAGGGCACAGGCCTCCCCTCAGGTTAAGACGGCTTGTGCCGTAGTTCCCACCCGGGCCCAGTGTGGTTTGGGAACTTCACAGACACACCATTGAATTTCTTCTCAGGTGTGTGCAGGTTTTCCCACGATGTTTTCCTTCACCGTAAAGCTCATGGTAAATTGCAATTATAATTTCGCACATAAAATCCGAAGAACTCAGAGGTGCTAGCACAGGATCCTGACTGACTGGCTCTCAGCTTGAAAGGCCATAGGTCAAAACGCCACGACAACAACGACGATGACGAGAGACAACGCCATCATTGATTGCAGACAAAGTTAGTAAAGGTAACGCCACGAGAGTTGAGGCGAATGATTACACACACAGCTACATAAAGTACTGCAAAAAAGTAGTGAATGAATGAGAAATGAGTGAGTGAATGAAAATGTGAGTTTGATCTTATGATGAAATACCTATGCAATACTATGCATGTTATATTTTTTCTTTTTTTATATAACCTATTTATGAAATAAAACAATTTGAAACTGATGAAAAATATTCGCAACAAAAAATCGGTATTTTATAAATAGCGAAAAATATGCTATCTGATTTAAATAAAATAGATCAAAATATTCTGATTTCCGTTTTGTTCGAAGTAGAATAGATGTATTTTCCTAAATAATTCTTAACGAAATAGGTTGCAGAAATTTTTAGTCAATCTTGTAATTCACTGTTGAGTCTGTTGAACTTGCTATCGGTACGAATAAATGTCAAAATCCCGCTGTCATTACATGACTTGTTGTTGTGTGCATGACCTCGACTCTCGTGGCGTTACCTATACGTCATCTGGAAATCCGATGTACATCGGGCAACGTTCTTGGACAGCGCCCTCTATTCATGTTTAAAGTTAAACTATTATCCCACGAAAACTTATTTATTAGCGTCATATTAAGTATCCTATATCCTGATCCAGATTTTCGTCTATCTGTACACCGTGTTTACACTCAGAATTATAGATATATAGAAAAAAAATCATAAAAATCGTTCAAGCTGTTTCAGAGGAGTTCGATAACAAACACCGTAACACGAGATTTGTATATTATACCTAGCTATTGCTCGCGATTTCAACCGCGAAGAACAGGGCTATAAAAAATAGCCTACGACCTATTCACAGACCTACCGAATAAGGAGAAAAAATTTAATAAAAATCGGTCAAGCCGTTTCGGATGAGCTCGATAACAAACACCGTGACACGAGATTTTTATCTATTAAATAGAGCAGAAGATAGAGAAGATTAGATTAGTAGGATAAAAGAGCACGCAAAGATTATTATAAAAAAGTAGGTTTAAGTGTTAATATTTCTATATGTACCTATATAGGCAGAACTCCAAGAATAAAATAATTTTTCACAACATTCCATTTCTCGCTTTGTGACGGGCAAACGGCGCAAATTGAATTGTGGTTGTCGTGGCGTGGCGTGGTGCGGCGTGGCGTGATGTCACGCGGCGGTCGTGCTTTCGACACCCGCCACTTTTGGACTCTCTAATTCGAACCACCGTACAATACTGTGTAAGCTCATGCAGGATGTCAGACGACGCATTTACCCACAATGATGTTGTTTATTTCAGAATAAAAAACAGATTGGTTTTGCTTTTTGTACTTAGGTATCCTATTTTTTGCACAATAGTATTGATTGTTACTATTTGATTGTAGGTACTCTTTCCATTCATTTATTGCCAGCATTTGGACATTATCTGTTTGTTCGTAAGATCGCAGTATTTAAAAAAATTAAATGGTATTAATATTTTAGGTAGAAAACTATGTACAATTCGAACATTATTAATGCAAAACAACAATTACCTACTCCCGTATTATACCTAATACGAGGGGCGTTCAATATAAAGTGATAATGAGATGCAAACTCTTTCAATATTAGGAAATTAAATACTGGCCGGTAAAGCTAATCTATCTAGCTGATTGCTATGAAAAAAAAAGTAACTGTCTTTTGTTTAAAAAAAAACACGGTAATTTCTTTGCAATGCTATTGAGTACGTTAGCGAAAATGGAGAAAATTTAACTGCGCGCCGTTATCAAATACTTGTGTTTGAAAAATTTTTCTACGGACCAAGTCAATTTAGATTTGCGGGACACTTTAGGGTCTAATGCTCCTCCGTATTTGACAGTCGCACGTTGGTGCGCCGAATTTAGACATGGAAGAACATCGACCATGGACGACCCCCGCTCCGGACGCCCTACTACTGCAATAACTGAATAAATTGTGAAAAAAGTTGAAAACTCAGTTTTGGCGGATCGTCGTGTCACGGTTCGTATTATTGCTGAAAATGTAAAGATTTCAACGGGGAGCGTGCATAATATTTTACATGAACGCTTGGGTATGAAAAAGGTATCTGCGCGTTGGGTACCAAGAATGCTTACTGACACGCAAAAACAAACTAGAGTCGAGATTTGTCAAGAAGCTTTGGACCTGATACAGCAAGACCGGGAACTTTTTTTGGCGCGATTTATAACAATGGACGAAACATGGCTCCATCATTACGACCCTGAAACGAAACTGCAGTCTATGACATGGAAAAGGCCATCATCTCCAACTCCGAAGAAATTCAAGGTGGGCCCATCTGCCGGTAAGGTCATGGCTCTGTTTTTTGGGATGGTAAAGGGGTATTAATGATTGAGTATCTCAAACATGGAGCCACTATTACGGGCACTTTATACGCCAAACAAATAGCAACATTGCGCAATGAGATCCGCGAAAAACGGCGAGGTAAACTCTCGAAAGTTGTGCTGTTCCACCAGGATAATGCCCCGGCACACAAGTCCATCGTTGTAATGGCTGCAATTCGTGTTGCTGGGTTCAATATCCTTAAGCATCCTCTGTATTCACCAGATCTCGCTTCTAGTGATTTCTACCTATTTCCGAGATTGAAACAATACCCGAGAGGCCAGAAATTTGAAGACGACGACGCGGTAGTCGCTGCAGTACGAGATTTTTTAAGTACTCAAGATGAGACCTTTTTTAAAAATGAAATTTTAAGTTTAGAAAAAAGATATAATAAGTGTATTATGCTAAAAGATGACTATGTCGAAAAATAAAATTACATTTAGTAAAAGTTGTTTATAACATACTCATTCTCACTTTTTATTGAACGCCCCTAGTATATGTTACTTTGCTATTGCTAGCGACTCCGTCTGCGAGGATTTAATTTATTTAAATGACTATGCCATTTCTGGGATAAAAGCTGTCCTACGTCCTTCCATGGCTATCAAACTACTCCATGGTAGAGAAGTAACAGACATAAACGAATACATACATACAAAATAAACTGATGACTCATGTCTAATCAATCACGTTTTTAAATGATTATGTATGACGCATGCATATGTGCATTTTGAAGCAGCCGCCGTGGCGTGTGCTCCAAGAGCAAGGGCTAAGGATTAGTCCGAAACATCTCGAACTTAACTCGATTTAAGACGTGAGTTAATTATCCGTTTATTTCACTATAACTCCCGTACTAGGCTAAACCTGCCTCCTAGGATTAAGAAATCGTCTCATTTCGGTTAACTCATAAACCAGTGTACAGAATGCTGTATCAGATCACGTGCTTCGCAGTGTACAGTGTAAACAGCCTGATTAATTGCAGGCAGCCGCAGCCGCGTCTGATTGCAACAAACATTAATTGTCACTAATGGATGATTTGCGATTTCTGTTATGCTGATTTCGATTTAATTTTCAATGCAACAAGGTTTATGGTAATGGATAACGTGAGGGTAACCTTAATTTTTTGATTATTATACACTAGATAGAGTGTCGTAGAAAACACTGCGATACGTAACGTCCAACTTTTTCTCGCTTGTGTGCGTAGCTACCACTTGACGCACTTGACTTCGTTAACGCTCGGGCTACGTCATTCCAGTTGTCACAGTGTGCGAGCAAAATTATACCACTTAATGTCACATTCCCCAAAATGTGGAAAAAATTTTGAAGTAGGATCTGGTATCACCAATAAAAAAAATATCAATCAATACTAACCTAAAAATTTAATTTAATCTAATCTTACGAAATATTATAAATTCTGAGATACTTACTTACCGACTGAAAGTAATTTTATAGGTGGTTTTTAACCTCCCTTTGTAATTTCTGCATACTTTTATGACATGTTTCGTCATTTTAAAGCACTTTTGAATCTAGCACTCCGCATACGAGTCCCGCGCTGTCACAATGCAGACTGAGGGGCGGAAAATGACATATAAGCCAATTATTGGCTCATATTTTTCGGGACGTTTTCACGTCGCCTAAGCTCTATCTAGTGTATAAATAATCAAAGCCTTAATTATCTGGGCAGCCAGGTTTTGTGTGGTGTCCGGATCGTTACCAACTTACGCTACGCATGTACACCTGAGTTATAATGTAATGAGGTAGCTAATAAGTGATGGATGAGGAAAGAACCATCAATAGAATTACCACATTTTCCTAGCCTCGCTCAGCTCAGCTTTTCTATTGATAGATTTTCTTCCACACCATTGCTTAGCTATGTCATACAGCTTTGGTGAAAAGTTTACTTTGTTTTTCTGGTATTATTAGTAGTTATTTCAATTGTTTTTAATTTAAAAAATATACATTTTTTAGCAGCATTTTTTGTAGTCATATTGTTCTCATTCCTTGCAAAACGGTTTTCGGTAGGCAATGTCTTTATGTTATTTTTTTAGTCTACGTCTTTGTTTTTGTGGACCATTATAAAATGCTCATCCGATTGTAAATTTTTAGTGAGACGGTATCTCGAGAGGTTTTATAGTTTGACGGAGCACGAAGACTTCCACGTCAGGTGTTCCAGATGCAGATCTTACTTTTATGTGCCATGAAAAAAAGCCTTTGAAATGAAATAATTTTTACTAAGACGGCATTTAAGTACTTATGCCTAATTTGCCCGAGTTCTTAGGTTTAGACCGTATTTTTAGTGCAATCAGAAAATAATCATCAGGACGGCATTACGATATTTTTAATAGTTAGACCAGGCGTGTGTGTAAATCAAAGTCATCATATACGCCAGACATTTGCAACTCAATAATGTCCAAACGAATGAAGCTATAAACTTGAAAATGTAGCTTTTTTTATAAGTAAACTAATTTTATCAAATGAACAGCACTTCAAGCTTCCCCTATGTCCCAGTACTGCAAGACAGAGAAGTGAAAAACGCCGCAATGGTTCGAGAAAAGATGGTAAGACATGTTTGTTCATATTAATATTTGTTTAAAATCGCAGCAACTACTGAAATCCACCTACTTTTCTTTTTGTTGTAGAATGTTTTCCTGAAGCGTATTGTTTACTTACCTTATATATATATTTTAATGTACTTAATTTTCTGTATTGTTTTCTATGTGGTGTTGTACAATAAAGAGTTACTCTATTGTATTGTAAGGCAGTTCGGCTTGGCGAAAGCACTGCCTTGCCCCCAAATAATGAATATGTCACGAATAAAACTAACAGCGATATTTTTTCATAATTTATATGACAGTTAAAAAATATTATAAAAGGCCGCCTAAATGTCTTTATGAGTTCCTAGAAATCGTGGTAAGTGGTGCAAAGTATATATCAAATTGTTATTGTAATAAAAAAAAACATTAAGGCTTATTTTTGTGCCCAGGGATTTTCTCTAAGCCTAATCTTTCTTTATTAGACGTTAACAAAAGTGCTACAAAAGCTGTTTTAGTATTAATGAAGTAATTGCTTATTTCTTCATCTCGTTCATTACTGCGAATGCTTTGTAGGTCCAATTCATCACCTGAAATATAAATGACTAGATTATGTATTAGTCTTTTTAATTACCGTTTCGATGTTCATTGACGCTACGTGATTATTCAACGTATTTTACTAAAACCTTGTTTCTAGAATGGCATCTAAATTAATATTATAAAGAGAAACGATTTAATTATGTGTTTGTTTGTAATGAACCGATTGAAAAATCTTTCACCTTTTGAAAATTATACTGTCAGCGAGTAACATTGGCTATATTTTATCCCAGTAATGTGTACAATTCCTACAGAACACAATCGAAGTTGAAAAACTAGTTTCGAATGAAATAAAATCCTTAAGGATTCGTTCGTAAAACACCTGGGTTTGTACAAACAGCCTAATAAACTAATATCTAAACTATGCCATTTATTTTGTTTGGGACACCTAATAGGTACACTCAAATTTCATCGTACGTGCGGCAAACTGATGATAAACCTTCATGGACTTAGATAGATAGAGCTATCTACTGAGACCCTCGCCCTTTTGTCAGTGTGTCAGTTATCTCGTCAGAATTACCGTAGCAATACAAGCCCAGACAAATTAATAGAGGCGATTATGACGGGACAGGGAAATCCCGTCGGCTAAGGACAATGAAAATCGATACGAGATGAGAGTAGACTTTGCAATTTATTATCTCATTAAAAAGAATTGAAAAGTTCTGGATTAATTACTTAGGAGGTTCTGTTGGAAGTTGCTAAAATACTTCAAAATTCCAATTACTAATTCCGCGCTGAATGAGGGCGAGCAGTGAGGCTATTTTATTGCTTTATATTAAGCAGCAATAAATGGAAAATAGACTGTGAATATTCAGAAAGTTATTACAATAGTGCTAAGTGGAAAGTTTGCGTTCAACGCTGTTAATTAGGCTCTGGAAACAGGAACCAAATTATCGCATAGCTATCTAACTGAAACAGATGGAAGTAAAGCAAATGTTACATCAAGCATGACATGCATAGACTACTAGAACACAATTCACTCTTTTCGACAAATCGCATATAATATTATAAACTCACTAGCTGTTGCCCGCGACTCCGTCCGCGAAGAAAAGGGGTATAAAAAATAGCCTACGACCTATTCTCAGACCTTCCGAGTGTAGAGAAAAAAGTTTCATAAAAATCGGTCAAGCCGTCTCGGAGGAGTTCGATAACAAACACCGTGACACGAGATCTTTATATATTAGATTGAAACATATTAGGGAAGACAAACGTTAGCGTGTTGACGATGGTACAACGCCATCTAACGGGAACTCTTGCAACCAAAAAAACTCTGAACAACTAGTCCGAGAGCTGATGGTCATTTTTGAGTAGGTATTTGAAGCACGCTGAAAACTTGTCTAATGCTTCCCCTGTTGTGATACCCAAGCACAGAACCACAGACCTGGTTGACAGGTGGTGGGACGGGGTTAAATCAACTCTCATATTTTTATACAGGCTGAATTTTTTTGACCGTGCAAATTTTCATACTGATTTCCTTAGTGAAAGATAAAAATGCGTTTTTTTTCAGTACCTTTTAGTACTAAAATATTGATAGGTACACATCAGGCGAAAGATATTCTAAAAAAACATGCGCTTTTGGACAGCTGTGCGGCGGGTCGAGATAAGATAGGTGAGCGCGTCCCTCCCTCCGCACCACTAACCCCGAGCGTCACTCGGCTCCCGATTATCCACACGTTACTAATTATTTTTTCGGACAACACATTTATTTGTGAAAAATTTACCTATTTTTTTTAGAAATGGCGTCTTCAATTAATACCTAATGCCTGGGAATATTTTGCACGGTCAAAAAACAGTTTTTTGACCGTGCAAAGTAATTTACTGTCACCGTGTAGATACAGTTTTTTTTTGGAAAATAATGCCATTGAGGTATTTCGGAATTTTTATACTTTAAAATTTGACATTTGAGTGAGAAAATAAATAAGCCTGATCATTTAGTCGGGACTTAAACTTTGCCAGACGCTTTGCAAAAAATAAAAAAATGTTTTCGAGGTACGCTGAAATTTATTTATACTTAAAAAGAAAGATTTCAAATAAAATACAGATAATTTTGGATGGACAATCGATCTGCCAATAAAAAAAAATGAGGGTGATTTAGCCCCGCTACCCGTCAGCCAGGGCTGTGGTTCTGTGCTTGTTATTATAGAAGAGCATTACACAAGTTTTCAGAGTGCTTCAAATACTTACCTCCTCAAAAATGTCAATCAGCTCTCCTACTATACGCATCACATTGCCATCTCTGTCCGGAATTGGCAAACTGGCTTTTATTATTATGACGTCTGACGTTCATCCTGTTGGTTCTCCGTCGTTTGCTCGTATTTCACGTAGGTACAATAATTTACTGTTTTCCATAATTTTAACTTAATTTTATCAAGTGACTTATTTCTGATACAGTATTTTCCATTTTATATACGTATACAACTATGCTCAAACTAAAAAACTAAAGAAAAAAATAAACAAAACGTATTTATAAAAACTATTCAATACAAGGGGGTACTGTACTCGCGACTCAAACTATCTCCACACCAAATTTCATTTCATGTTCAGCGCTTAGTGATTCCCCATACAAACTTTCATCCCCTTTTTCATTTCACCCCCTTAAAGGGTGATTTCCGGAATAAAAACTATCCTATGTCCTGGGACCCAAACTATCTGTATAACAAATTTCATCTAAGTTGCTTCAACGTTTTAAGCGCGAAGAAGTAACAGACAGACAGACACTTTCGCATTTATAATATTAAGTATGGAAGTATAGATATGGATTACCCTAGTGAATGTTGGTAACGTTATAGGTACTAGATTGTAAGCAGAGATCAGTAACGGCTTCTGGGCTCTTGCTATGAAAACGATCAAGTTTCTTTTCGATTCCGTCGACAAGGTTAACCACGGACATCCGAAAGCGACTGTGGCTACTTCAGTGCTCTGAAAGATTAATCAAACATTAAGATTATTTATAGAAAAAACTTTAGACAAAAATTTAGTTTATAAACAAAATGATTAGCAATCCAACGTTCGATAAGTTGTTAAATGCGTGAAAAGTTAATGCGTGGGGCCCTGTAAAATCATACTTCTGAATTTTTCAGCGGAAATTCACGTTAAAATGTACGTTTTATCGTAGCAGTTAAACAATATGCTATAATGGATATATTATTGTTAAAGGACTGATATACCTTTCTATAGACAGTATTTCCGAAGTAGCAATCGCCGAATTGTATCATGACGAATATTTGTAAATAACCTAGTACCCAAAACACGTCGACAAAATTCTTCAAAGATTCAATCTGGAATTCCAAAGAAGATCTAGTAAAATGTACTTAAAGTGAAGTAAAAATTAGGTAAAAGTTTTATTGCTGGAAACGGGTTTAACAAAGATGTTAAATAGTTGATAAAGAGTCAATCCGCATCATCATATCAGCCAAAAGATGTCCATTACCTGATAAAGACCTACCCCAAAAAGTTCCAGAAGGATAAACTCGTGTTACGAAGACTATTACTACTAACTTAGTGTGAATGATTTTCGATACCGGCAGTGACTAAAAACGCGTTCGTGTTATAAACTCATCATTCCAACATACGTCTCATAGGCGTCCCCCCAAAACGAGAAGGTATGGGCTCTAGTTCACACTCGGGCCCAGTGCTGATCGGGAACATCACATACACCATTGAATTTCTCCGCTGGTGTGTCCAAATTTCCTCACAGTGTTTTCTTTAACGGTATAGCTCACGGTAAATTTGAGATGTATTTGCACATAAATTCGGAAAAACTCAGAGGTGTGAGCCCGGGTTTGAACACACGACCCTCATGCTTGAGAGGCCATAGATCAAACCACACTGGGCTATCGGGCTAACACGACATAATGCACGAATAGAATGTTAAGATACGTTTACAACTGTATTGATGAAATGTTAAGAGACGCGTTATCGTCAGTAAACTAGTATATACTACTTACGATGTTGAACTTGTATTCACATACCGAAAAGAATTGAACTCCAGTACAACAAATAATGCAGCCGTTGAAGATCAGGGTCAACGCAAACTGGCTTCGGAACGCAACCTCAGCAGTGTCTAGGAAGCTAATAAAAAGCAAATTTTTACATTATTGGAAATGAATAGGTGCTATTACTTAATTCTATACATAATAATATTAAATGGTATAATTTTTGAATGGGCTGCGTATACGTTCATATTTTGTAGTGTCCATAAAGTTCATTAATTAATTCAAAGCAAGAAAGTAATATAGGCCTTTGCTCAGCAGAAGGACGACCAATAGGCTACAAAATATAAACAGATTTTATCGATATAATATCTAAACAGATTTTGCCGATTTGAAACTAATTGATTTATGTAATTGATTCATTGATTCTATGTTTTATATCAGTAAACATAGATAATATTGTCAGCGGCCGGTTTAATGGCGTACTATTTGTTAATTTTTTTTCTGTAATGGTCTGACAAAGAGCGTAATAAAGAAACCCATATTTTTCCGCTAATATTCATACATAGGGGAAGATTGGCACCATTCGTACAGTTTTTAGACTTCGAATTTTTACTCATGGCCTCATTAGTGTAGAGATCAGAATTAATTACCATCAGAATTAAACACAAATTTGTCATTCAAAGGTAAGCATCATTATTTACGTGATTGCGAACTCGAAAATTTCGGAATTCCCTAGGAATTAGACAAACCAATACTACGCATTCTGAATCGCAATCGATGTAACCTAGATAATCTAGTTTTCCATGAATATTTCCTATGGCAAAGAGAATTCATCAATAATATTAACTTCTGTCAAAAGAAGTTGAGTTGTTGTTTTTAAGTTGAGCTTTTGCCTCCCTTTGGCGTATCATATTAAAATTTTATTGTTATGATCATGTACAATCAAAGCAATTGAATCGTAACCCACTGTAGAACCTTTTCACGGAAAATGACAATTTAAATTATGACTATGACGCTTACTGCAAAAACGTTCTACGATGGGTCAGTAATCAAATGGTTCGGCGGTACACCATCTTTTTACCCGACTGCGAAGAAGGAAGGGATATGTGTTTGACCCGTATGTATTTATGTATGTATGTATGTATGAATATATGTATGTATGTCCATTACTATGTCCTCTCGTAACTACACAACGGCTGAACCGATTTTGATAAATGATACGTCATTGGATTAGTCTTGATAACGCGAGTAACACCGGGTACATGAAATTTATGAAAAATCAAAATGGCGGATTTTAAGCGCCAAATTGTAAGTCTTCAAAAAAAATTTTTTATTGAAACCCATCGAGTAGGGTATCAAAATAAAGTGATTTTAAAAGAGATTAGGTACAAAAATATAATTTATTGAATCAGGCGTTACTTTGCGGAGGTCCATATTAATGAACTAAAACAATTACTTTGCTCACCCGCGACCTTACAATAGTTACGTTTGGAGGTGGAGGAACTGCATGAACGCACATTTCTTGCATAAACGTAACTATTGTAAGGTCGCGGGTGAGCAAAGTAATTGTTTTAGTTCATTAATATGGACCTCCGCAAAGTAACGCCTGATTCAATAAATTATTTAAAATCGGCATGCGTAGCCGTACAGGCACGTTTATATCATAAATTAACTAAACAGCATCGTTTAGCTGTTCAAAACATTTGGTTCAATCAACAATGTAAATTTAGTATCTTCTCCTTTACTGCGGCTTGGGTCGAATTTGAACAGTTAGTATTAATTAAATATGCCTTATAAATAAATAAACAAAAAAAAAATTCAAGGTAGTTTTAAATATGTCAATAAAAGTTAATTTTTGTGGGGTAGTTTGAGAATAAGAAAAATAAAGTGGGTACTTGAGAAGTTACAGTGACAAGTTAAAACATTTGTTTTGGTTTGTTAGTTTAACGTTTGGTAGCATAGCATACGGTTGTGGTAACTCTGAAGATGAGCTCTGGTTGAGTTCGAAACGCGTCAGTGTAGCTTGGTGGTGGTGATGGTTGGGTTTATGTGATTTGTGTGTGTTCGTACAGTGTGGAGGTGGAGGAACTGCATGAACGCACATTTCTTGCATAAACGTAACTATTGTAAGGTCGCGGGTGAGCAAAGTAATTGTTTTAGTTCATTAATATGGACCTCCGCAAAGTAACGCCTGATTCAATAAATTATTTAAAATCGGCATGCGTAGCCGTACAGGCACGTTTATATCATAAATTAACTAAACAGCTTCGTTTAGCTGTTCAAAACATTTGGTTCAATCAACAATGTAAATTTAGTATCTTCTCCTTTACTGCGGCTTGGGTCGAATTTGAACAGTTAGTATTAATTAAATATGCCTTATAAATAAATAAACAAAAAAAATTCAAGGTAGTTTTAAATATGTCAATAAAAGTTAATTTTTGTGGGGTAGTTTGAGAATAAGAAAAATAAAGTGGGTACTTGAGAAGTTACAGTGACAAGTTAAAACATTTGTTTTGGTTTGTTAGTTTAACGTTTGGTAGCATAGCATACGGTTGTGGTAACTCTGAAGATGAGCTCTGGTTGAGTTCGAAACGCGTCAGTGTAGCTTGGTGGTGGTGATGGTTGGGTTTATGTGATTTGTGTGTGTTCGTACAGTGTGGAGGTGGAGGAACTGCATGAACGCACATTTCTTGCATAAACGTAACTATTGTAAGGTCGCGGGTGAGCAAAGTAATTGTTTTAGTTCATTACAAAAATATATACAAGTCATGTGTTTAAATTTAATTTGGCATAGTAAATTGGCAATCAATGTATTAAAACGACGACGTACCTACTTACTCAGATATCTTTGAGCAGTAATTTTCTCTATGAAACCTATGGGGAAAATTAAGTACCTACATATTTAAAAATTGGTTTTGAACTTTAACTAAATAGCAACGGATTCCTAATTCAAATACTCAATAATTTATCTGGGTCTCAGGAGGTTACACTAAAAAGCAAGAAATAAAAAAGTACTTAATAAAACTAAAAACCCGCCTGCGGTCAAAATAAAATAATAAATTAAAAAATCAAAAAAACCCGCCTGCAAAAATACTGAAAAGGTGGAAACAAGATAAAATGTTCAATGACAATAAAAAGCTAACTGAACTCAACGAAAGAAATCGAAAAAGAAAAACTAAACATTGAAACGAACTTAAAACACGTCGATGGCACTCTTTCAAAATTTAATGCAACGATAAAATGCAGTCGGAGGCATGGGAGTCAGTAGCTGCATGGGATTTAATGTCACTTCATGCATGCCTCCGACTGCATTTTGAAAGACTGCCATCGACGTGTTTAAAATTCGTTTCAATGTTTAGTTTTTTTTTTAGATTTCTTTCGTTGAGTTCAGTTAGCTTTTTATTGTTATTGAACATTTTATCTTGTTTCCACCTTTTCAGTATTTTTGCAGGCGGGTTTTTTCGATTTTTTAATTTATTATTTTTACTGGTCACTGACAGCCACATATGAAATGGGAATGGAGCTGTTTAACGGGGCAATGCAAAACGTGCACTTTTGACAGTAACTGACTACTTTTTTGGGGCTGTGATTCATAATTATTAGGTAGAACTTGCAATAAATAAATTAGGCGAGTTGGCGATCGCATACTTAGCATAATACTAACTGAGATTCTCAAAAGGACTATGCTGCCTATCTTCTGGCATCTTATTCCCTTACCTTTAGTTCGCCTTTTACATAAAAGAATGGGGTGCTGTAATTTGTTACCGGACCACACGGTATCGCACAAGGTGGACGGACAATCTGCCATTGATAGCATAATAACTATAAATTAAAAAAAATAAAAATCACCAACCAACGCAGTTTGGTCAGACATAATATATGTTTGAAAATAAAGTAAATGCCCATTATGCATCTAAGATCCCTTCCGCAGCTAACAAAAGAGCTGATAACTTTGAAACGGCTGAACCAATTTTGATGAAACATGTCTAAGAACCATCGCAAAAAAACTGTTTTCAAATAAAAAATAAACCGCATCCAAATCGGTTCACCCGTTTAAGAGCTATGATGCCACAAACAGACACCCAGAGACACACACACACACACACACACACACACACACATAGCGGTCAAACTTTGTGTAGGCGGTTAAAAATGATCGTCACACCGAGTCTAGGGAACAGCGTCAAAGAGTGAATGTTTACCGGGTTGTGTGGTGATGGTTATAATAAATAATTAATCAAATCAAACGGCACGGTAACCACCTGTTGTTGGTGTTTATGGTCCCAGAGCAGCCAAAAACTACAAATTGTTAGCCTTACTAGAACCATTTATACACGTGAAACATCGCTCATCACACATCGTGCGGCACATCGCTCTTAGAACTGATGGCTGATGGGGGCAAAAAAAGGTTCTCGAATGGCGTCCGTGCACCGGAAGACACAGCCTCCAACAAGATGGAGCGAACGACCTGGTTAAGGTTACAGGAACGCGTTGGATGCGAATGGCGCAGGATCGGTCTATTTGACGAACCTTAGAGGAGGCCTATGCAGCAGTGGACGTCTTTCGGCTGAAATGATGTTGATGATGAGATCCATTTATATATTTTCCTTCATGAAAATAGTGATAAGTGCCGCTTACATGCGCCGTTGTTTAACTTCAATGGTTGTAAAAAATCCTGCTTCCTTGGTATTAACAATTTTTGATAACTCTTTTTATTAGTTTACTGAGTGAAAATACGTTATGAATAATTCCTATAAAATTGGATGTGTTCGCGACATAAAATAAACAAAAGGCATTCTTGGCGTGTATTTTTAAGAATACTCAAGAAATATGGCATACAATAAGTAGGTATAACTTTATAAATTCATTCACGAAAGCGAAAGTGCCTTCATAGCATGAAATTTAGTTATTATTATCCCTTAGCAACTGTACATTTTACTTTTGTACAGCTCTTTACTAAGCTTATCATCTTAGTTAAGTAAGGTAGTTACATATGTAGCTCCAATCTTTCAAGTCAAATTGAGAGGGCACCATCTGCAAAAGCTTATAGTTTGACAATTGACATATTGAAGAAAAACTTATTAAGTACTTAGCAGTAAATGGATTTAGTTCAAAATTAATGGCGTAGGTATGTAAAATACCTCTGCATGTCGTACCTCTAAGATTGACTGACCTTAGAACGTACTAAACAGACAATGATTCTCAATAGTATTTTACAAATATTCGTCGCTAATTTCCGTTCCAAGTCAAACCAGAATAAATCGTCAATTGGGAATGTCTACAAAATTACCAGAGGTTTTTATATTTTTTTTGTATAGAAAAGTCAATTATAAGAAACTAATTTCAATATTTTGTCATTTAGTTCTCTACTTTTTTCAAAATTAATTATTGAAACTATTTTAGTTGATGACGTCAGATTATAATTGAGGGCTCCCACAGTGCCAAATTTCTAAATCTATCTAAATGCGTACGATAAGGCAACCCCTTTAATTATTTTTTGCGTAGTGGTTCACTATACACTGTGTCACTTTACTGGCACTGTCAAAAAGCTAGATGTCAGACAGCGGGTCCAAATCAAACTCCGTAGTATAATCCACGCGTAAATTGTGAAGAATCTAACCACACACAATAAAGTACGACCGGTCACGCAAAATACACCAATGTCAAATGAAAGTCATTGCTTATTTCTTATTTAATAAATTCATTACGTTATATAAAAAAATAATAACTACAGAAATCGAGTTAGAAAGCATTTATCTCGAAATAGTTTTCGATTTACTATACATTGCAAAAAAATAGACATCCCCAATTAGCTTGAAAACACATTTCGTTTAATACGGTTTAAATGATCATTCGTTTTATTTACTGTTAACATTTTTCGTGAACCTGCACGATGCGAGTCGTATCCCGATAATGACATCGATTACGAGTAATGGAACTAAAAAGGCGAAAAACAGTGAAGGTAGGAAACGACTAAGCCAATTTATTTATCGATTGATTTTAGTAATTCTATTTCTACTGTTAATATGTATGTATTGTATGTAAAAACTTATAAAAATAAAGAACCAAACGCAACTGACAAGCATTCAGATAAGCAAACTAAACTTTCAGTTTTAAATGATTTGATATTAATACTAGACATCACCTCGATTACTTTTAATTATCTCTCGATATTTCGATGCTGTTCATTGTACATTAAAACATGAAATTAACAGAATACAAGAGAAACTGATTTACAAAGTCCCCTTACTTACCCCTTAAATGGATGTCTGCCAGACACATCACGATATACTTATCACGAGACGGGGTGCAACTGCCTTGAAATATCAGGAGGTCATTAAAGGAACAACAAGCAATACATTCGATAGCACTACTAATCATAGCATTACTGATTTAGTCTTTCGAGTCTACTGTTTTTCAGAAGTTAAAAAGTACCGATTATATTGTACTCCGTCTGTAGTATTGTTTTCTTCCGAGCTATTGATACTATTTATTCTTCTTCTTCTTCAACCTTTCTCAACCTTCTCGGTGTAGGCCTCCTTAAATTTTTTCCACTCGTCGCGACATTGTGCCTTTTGGATCCAATTTGAACCAGCAACCTTTTTAAATCGTCCTTCCAGCGCACTTGTGGTCTACCCTGAGGTCGCTTTTCCCCCCATGGCTTCCACTCTAGGAGCCGTTTGCACCATGACCCTTCACTCCGGGCTACATGGCCAGCCCACTTCCACTTTAAACCCGCCATTCGTTTTGTCACGTCTGCGACTTTGCTTTGATCTCGAAGCCATTTGTTTGTTTTGCGGTCCATCAGCGACACTCCTACCAGCTTCCTCTCCACTGCCCTCTGGGACACTTGCAATCGATTGATCACGTCTTTCGTGCATACCCAAGTTTCAGCCCCATAAGTGAGCACCGGCAGGATGCACTGGTTAAATATCCTGGCTTTTTTGATACTATTTATCAATAAACTACTGAGAGACAATCGATATTAAATGTAAATTTTGGCTATTGATCGGCAACAGTACATCCGTAGAAAATAAAAAACTTTACCTTATAATTGCGCGGTGATGAAGCACACACCCTGTAAATATTTCCTTAAAAGCCTCGTCCTCGCTGCAGTTTTTCTCCGCTCTGCGCTCTTTAATGAGCTCTTTCATGTTCTCTAAGTTATAAACTAAAATGTCCAATTGAGTAACTGAAATATTAAATTACGAATCGTCAACTCAAAAACTCCGGAGTTCGTGTTGATCAAGATTACTTTAAGTTAATATTTAATATTGTTAAAAAGATTTTCTTTTAGTGTGTTTGTTATAATCACTTAAGAATATTTTTGGTAATGGTTGGGCACAAGGGGAAGTTTGACTAAATATCTCTGTAATTGTTGTTGTTTTATATTGTATTTGTGAGATCATGTAATTGGCTCTGTTATTATTGGCAATACCTACCTATATTATACCTATATTATATTATAATATAAGCTGTTGGCTCTCCTTAAATAAATAAATAAAAATATTCAGGAACTTTTAATTAAACTAGACGAATGCCTCAATTACATTGGTCGATGTTCAAAATGTAACGCGTCAAAGGCGTAACTTCAACTTGAATAAAAATTCCAATGAAAACCGTCACAGGGGTGTTCAGTTAAATTGGTCAAACCATCTCGTAAAATATTTCTGATTAATTTTATAACATTTTGTATAAATCTACGTTCGTGGCTTGGTACTTACTAGCAAATGACAAGAAAGCCCATGGGAACGTTTGCACAGCAACATATGCAGTAACCATCATGGGTTTGTAAATAATCTGAAACATCATAAAATAAAAGTCGATAATAAAATTATACAAGCGAAGTTAAAATTTTGCCCGTTTACGGTTTTTATTACACCAAATTTCAATAAAAACGAGGAAAATAGCTGTTTCTAAAAATACGTTTTGAAAGTTGTTTACGATTCAATCCACTGCAAAACGGAACGCAACTTTATACAAATATACACAATTTTGTTTTCATTCTCTCTTAAAAACTTTAAAAAAAGGTTTTGTTCAATACATAACTTCCGTAACATACACAAACAAACAACAAGGTTACAAAACTCTCACATTTATAATATTATATTACCTACTATAGATAATTTAATAATTTCAGTTAGCCTTGAATAACAAATTTTTAATCATATTCCGTGTTAAACTTACTTCGTGAGAGAAGTTAGTTTTGTCCAATAAGTTATGAGATGTTTGGTATTGTTACCAAGGACATTCATCTACGCAGTTGTAATTAATATCTAAACACCATTAGGTACTACGAACATCGGTAAAAGGAGACTAAACAACAAATATGTACCATTGTAATTGCTCCACTAACTTTGTTAATTTATTATATTTTGTTAACAAACGAAGGAAAAATAAAATTACGTAAAACGAATCCTAAAGTGGCGCCAAACTATGTGACATATTCACGTTATTTTACTTTTTCTATATAACAATTGAACTATATCTTAAAAATCGATAATTTTAAATCTAATTTTACAAAAGTATGATTCTATTCGTAGTGTACGAGAACCGGCGTTTAGTGTCAATAGATATTAATGTCATTGTGAAAAGCCCGTGCAATAAAAATAGAAAAACAAATTAATAATAATAAAATTAGTGTGTCTTTTAAACATATTTACAACAGGGTGTTATTTTGTAAATTTATCACGGTTATTTAGAACGGGTATTTAGAACGGCTCTCTGTTTTATGTACACAAAGCATAAACAGGAAAATATTGTTTTTTGTTTAACAATATTGAATTTCCAAACCGTTATTTAGGATTCCCTACCTCAAAAGGCATACGGAGCCCTTTAGGACCACTCGTGTACCGTGTATCTGTAACGTGAAATAGATCTTCACATATAAATTAGAGAAATAAGTCTATGGTCTTAAAATGATATGGCAAATCTCTCAATATTGTGTGTAGGCACATAAGACACCTTTGCTGCGTATTCCTTGAGCGACACACACACACACACACACACACACACACACACACACACACACACACACACACACACACACACTTGCTTGGTTTCTACTAAAATAATTTCAACAGCATTACCTGATAGCAGCAAGCACAGTTAAAGTACTTGGAGTTAGGATCGTTGATATCGATGAACACAAGGTCCATATTTACCGGCAAAGCCTGGAACCCATTCAGCCCTGGTACGACAACTATGTGAACTGAAATAATTAATGGTGGTGAATTTTAGCCCTATGTATTTAAAGTGAAATGTGACGAATTTACTCTACTGGTATTGGGGTTCTGATATAGGTATGATTTCCTTTTCAACCGACGAAAACAAAAGGAGGAGGTTCTCAATTCGACGTGTTTTTTTTTTATGTATGATCACGCATAACTTTTTACAGAGTAGTCCGATTTTGATGATTCTTTTTTTATTGGAAAGCGTATACCCCGAGGGTGGTCCCATTTGAATTTGGAAACAATATTCCTACCCTAAGGGTAGAAAAACAGGGGATGATTGATTGTTCAGTTACTGATTGTATTATATGACCACGCATAACTTATTACAGAGTAGTCGGATTTTGATAAATATATAAATATCACAAATATCACGGGACAATTCACACCAATTGACCTAGTCCCAAAGTAAGCTTAGCAAAGCTTGTGTTATGGGTACTAAGCAACGGATAAACATACTTATATAGATAAATAAATACTTAAATACATAGAAAACATCCATAACTCAGGAACAAATATTCGTGCTCATCACACAAATAAATGCCCTCACCGGGATTTGAACCCAGGACCTCTTGCTTCGTAGGCAGGGTCACTGCCAACTAGGCTAAAGCGGTCGTTCATGAGTTGATGATTGATTTGATGATTCTTTGTTTATTGGAAAACGTATACCCCAAGGGTGGTCTTTGCTCATATTATCTATATATATGACGGCGCGCTGCCAAAATAATGCTAGCTAGTCCTAAATTTATTAACACGATTTGATTATGTGTTTTACTTGGCACTTTGTTTTGATTGTTAAACGTCAATGATTGATGCAGTTAATTGTAGTAATAGTAAGGCGGTAGTATTGAAACGAACGTTGACAGTTATAAAATTATAGAAGGTAGTGTAAAAGAAAAGAGCGGGTAACCCCGAATAGGGTTGCAGGTGGCCGCCAACTGACAGTTGGTCATTCTTTTTGACAACCTCGCTCGGTGGTGCACGCGTGCTAACCTATTGGCTCTTTAATCCGGCTATATTTCATTAATCACTTGTTATTTTAATTTCAAGTGTATTTGAATTAAATCGGTAGTGTTCGTATGTTACGTAAGTGCTTTTATTTCTGTTCTTCAATCATCTGTACGCCCCAATGGAAGGTGTAGGTAAAGACTGTCCCGCCGAGCCTCCTGATGCTTCGATTAAAAAAACCGAAAATTAAATAAAAATATCAAACAACTTTCAGGATTATTAAAAACTAAAATTAAATTAATTGAAATTATTAGAAACTTGAAATTTGCCAATGAACAATATTGTTAGATAATCTAGAGATCTGAAAGTATCACATTTATAGTTGGAATAGAAGAAAAATGTGTAAATGCGCCCATTTTAGAACATTATCATAACTTATATTAGATATTATAACTTATAATATTATTAATATTATTACAACTTACAAAAGACATCAATACCAGCGCCAATTAAGAGGCATTTAAAGATCGATCGCGATAGATTAATACCACGTTTTAGAATGTGACTGTGAGCCTCAGTGCGAGGAAAATCTCCTTTTACGACTTGATCGATCAATTTGCTTAAAAGGTCTCGTCGAATGAGCAAATCTGCCAGCTTGATTCCAGCTAGTGCCTCCGTCATCATTAAGTTGATACTATGAACAAAAGTCACCATTGGTTAAGAAATTCGTCTATAGATAATTTGTGGGGAAATATAACCTTATATTAGGTTTAAAACTATTACACTATACGGGACTTATCACGCAAACAATATTTACCTATGATTATAGGAGTACTTAAAAAATCTGAAATAATTGAGTTTAGTAATTAATTGTGATAAGTAGGTATTCTATAATTTGATTGGATTTTTTTTACAAAATATAATGCATTCTATGTATTTTGCATATATATGTTGTATATGGTAGTATATTTTTATTAGGTTTCTTTATATTATGAGTTTATGTATTGTATTTACTAAAAGTTGTACCTATTGTAGCCTTTGCTTTGTCCGACTGTATTATTTTGACTTACTCTTTGTCGGTCCCTTACTAAATGCTCCTTTCATCCACTCAAGGGTTGACTGGTAGAGATCCCATAAAGGGATAAGTTCGCCTTTGTACATGCATTTCAACGGTTGTCAATAATGTATTTCTTTTTTTTTTCCTTATTTTTGTACAATAAAGAGTTTACATACATACATACATACATTCTGTACTTTAATTCGTCACATAATAAACATTATTAACTATATTACAATATACGCGGTGGGAAAAATCTATGGGCCCTGGAGGGCAACCACTTTAAATCCTTTAGTGAGCCCATTTTACTTAAAGAAAACATTCTTTTATTTTTAAAAAGCAACAAAACTGCATTCAAACATTTTCTAAAATTCGTTTGTCTCGTCCGGGAATCGAACCAGCTAAAAAATTAAAAAAACTACACTCACTATTTTATTGCACTAATCGATACGGTCAACGTTAAAGATAAAAATTCTTCAAGACACATTTATGTCTTACATTCGTTTGTCATATAAAATATCCATAAAATCGAATATTTAGTACCTACACACACAAGTTCTGCACCTGTCCACAATTCTCAGAATTTTCAGGGCTTACCTTAATGAAAATTTCAATGTCTGGATAGGTAAAAACGGGACGATTAGATGACAAGAAGTCCAGATCAGACGCCTCTGAATTGGAATGAAATTTTAGAAAATCTTTGAATATAGTATTGTTTATTTTTAAAAATAAAAGAATGTTTCCTTTGAGTAAAATGAGCTAACTAAAGGATTTAAGGTAGTTCCTACCCAGTACCCATAGATTTTTTTCCACCCTATAGAATGTTATTGTTTTATTTATCATGTACTTTAATTAACTGGGTTCAACATTTTATTTATCACGTAATAAATTAACGTTTATTTAATGCGTAATCTTCTATTAATTTCACAAAATGTATCTAAAATAAACAAAAATACGTAATTCAATTGTTTGTTACCTTGAAGCTAGACTCTGGATCTCGTAGTTTCCTGACTGGAGCAATTTAACGAGGTATGCCATTTGGCCCATAGGTGGAATAGTAAATACTATGATACCTGAGCCTACCCTCACAAATAAATGCAACCAGAACTGAACAGACAACATAGGATAAGGTATGTAGAACCAAAGCCCGAATAACTTCAAACTATTGATGTTTAAGGATACCAGTTGGTAAAAGTTAATTGGCTTTGGTGGCTTCATGGCGAGGAATACGCTTCAAATGAACGTGTACCTAGATATAATTTTAATAATTGCACTAGTAAATTAACTATTTAATGAGCTCGCTTTTAGGGCATTCCATACATCGTTAAGACAAGGTCGAATACAATAAATATAGACAATTATTTGGCCTGCAGGGTAGCTGTGTTGAATAACCTCGGTAAATCTTTTTTTTAACCCCCTTGACACAAAAAGAGGGGTGTTATAAGTTTGACCGCTATGTGTGTGTGTGTGTGTGTGTGTGTGTGTGTGTGTGTGTGTGTCTGTGTGTGTCTGTCTGTCTATCTGTCTGTGGCATAATAGCTTTGGATGCAGTTTTTATTATTTGAAAGCAGGTTTCTTAGCCATGGTTCTTAGTCTTCGACATGTTTCATCAGAATTAGTTCAGCTGTTTCAAAGTTATCAGCCCTTTTATTAGCAGCGAAAGCCATCTTAGACGCATAATGGCCATTTACCTACTTTGTTTTCAAACATAATGTGTGACCAAATTGCGTTGGGGGTTTTTAATTTTTTTAATTTATAGTTATGTAGGTATTATATTATTGGGAAAAAATGCTTGGATCAGGTAATAAATAAATATGAATAAATGAATATGAATATGAATATGAATATGAATAACAAAATCAACATATTCGTAAACCTTCAAAGGAATTCTAATTTCTTGGAAATTAAAAGCTATTATTTTAATATGATAATCGTTTAGCCGTATATTTTTTAATTTGTTCTAATTATCATGAAATATGTCTCTGGAACGATTAATACACAGCTGTACTAGAGAAAACATTTCAGATAAAATATGAAATACGAATTTATCTCCGTTTGTACATAAATCAAATTTTTGAGCTCTTGACAAATATGAAATTGAGTAACTTTAACACTTCCAAACTCCACGAACGCTTTGTAAGTTGACATCTCTGTTGAGATCGTTTATTTACATTTACTTTCGTTTAACAAAGCAAATAGAATCCAAACAAATTTATCATGAAGCACAGACGGACGTCTGCGACAACTTTACTACTGCTTTAAAGTTTTTTATGAATATTTAAGTCTTTGCTACTTTCTCCGAGGCATAAAAGGTGGAGTTTTATGAAATCAATTTACAGTCGTCCAATGTACAGTCAGCGACAAATAGTTCGTGACACCCAAAGTGGCCAAAAAGTTAGTAACACGGCCTTATTCCAACTGTAATAAAGACGTGTTGCTAACTATTTGACCACTTTGGGTGTCACAAACTATTTGACGCTGACTGTACATGAAATAGAAGGTATGTAGCGGTGTTATCAGGACATCTAGAACTGTCAGCGTATTTTCTTTCTGTGCTGTTATATTTCTTGTTTATTTATATTCTTTTCACGACACTGCTCGAAAATGTGGCCATAGATAACCTAAATCCAGTACTCAAAACTGCCTATATATGTACATTTAACAGCTGACTCATTTATGGCGCACAAACACGACAACAAAGTTACACTAATCGAAAACAGGACGTATCAGTATACGTATTTCATTGTACGATACGACTTTTTGAAAGATAATTTCTGAATTTCATTCCTGGCGTGCTGAAACGACATTATTGGACCAATCAACAGTAATCGTCTGCTGCATGCGATGGATGGATGGATGAATGGATGGACGGACGGACGGACGGACGGACGGACGGACGGACGGACAGACGGACTGGATGGACGGATGGACGGGATGGACGGGATGGACGGGATGGACAGAATGGACGGATGGACAGATGGACGGGATGGTCAGGATGGACGGATGGACGGATGGACGGGATGGACGGGATGGACGGAATGGACGGATAGACGGGATGGATGGACGGATGGACGGATGGACGGATGGACGGAATGGACGGGATGGACGGGTTGGACGGGATAGACGGGTTGGACGGGATGGACGGGATGGACGGGATGGACGGGATGGACGGGTTGGACGGGATGGACAGCATGGACGGGATGGACGGGACGGATGGACGGATGGACGGGATGGACGGGATGGACGGAATGGACGGATGGACGGGATGGATGGACGGATGGACGGATGGACGGAATGGACGGGATGGACGGGTTGGACGGGTTGGACGGGATAGACGGGTTGGACGGGATGGACGGGATGGACGGGATGGACGGGTTGGACGGGATGGACAGGATGGACGGGATGGACGGGACGGATGGACGGGATGGACGGAATGGACGGGATGGCCGGGTTGGACGGGATAGACGGGATGGACGGGATGGACGGGATGGACGGGATGGACGGGTTGGACGGGATGGACAGGATGGACGGGACGGATGGACGGATGGACGGGATGGACGGGATGGACGGAATGGACGGATGGACGGGTTGGACGGGATAGACGGGTTGGACGGGATGGACGGGACGAACGGGATGGACGGGTTGGACGGGATGGACAGGATGGACGGGATGGACGGGACGGATGGACGGGATGGACGGAATGGACGGGATGGCCGGAATGGACGGGATGGACGGGATGGACGGGTTGGACGGGATGGACAGAATGGACGGATGGGCAGATGGACGGGATGGACAGGATGGACGGATGGACGGATGGACGGGATGGACGGGATGGACGGAATGGACGGATGGACGGGATGGATGGACGGAATTGACGGGATGGACGGGATGGACGGGATGGACGGGATGGACAGAATGGACGGATGGGCAGATGGACGTGATGGACAGGATAGATGGGATGGACGGGATGGACGGGACGGATGGATGGATGGACGGGATGGACGGGATGGACGGGATGGATGGATGGACGGGATAGACGGGATAGATGGACGGATGGACGGATGGTCGGATGGACGGGATGGACGGGATGGACAGGATGGACGGGATGGACGGGATGGATGGATGGATGATTATGATGATGATGATGATAATGATTTCCTCGCATTAGTCGTGAAAAGCACAATGTTTAGTCTCGGCCAAAAGTGCAATAGATGGACTCGTACTTTCGAGGGCCTCCGCTACGCGTCGGCCCTCAAACAAACTCGTCCATCTATTGCTTACTTTCCAGCCTCTACAACAATGTACTATACTTGTACTGTACTATAATACAGAACAATGACTAATTATACACCACATAGAAAACAATACAGAAATTGATGTACAAGGAGACAATACATACGGTAACCGCCAAGCAATCTTTTAAAACGGAAAATGTGAGGAATGGATTTCAGCAGGTGGTGCAATTTAAAACAAATAATAACTTAAACACTAGCTGATGGCCGCGACTCCGTCCACGAGCCTACGACCTATTCTCAGACCTACCAAGTAAAGAGAAAAAAGTTTCATAAAAATCGGTCAAGTTTCGGATGAGTTCGATAAAAAACACCGTGACACGAGATTTTTATATATTAGATTATATAAAAACAGCCATGCATACAATACACATCATAAAACTCTCGCTTGTTAGACAATACAACCTCAGATATCAGCTTTGTTCTTCGTTCTGTTACATGCTGTATAGATACACAGCAATACTTGTGAATAAACGAACTATAATTCTCGCGTGTTCAAGATTACAGTACCTCTACCGTGAGTTACACTAGTTTACAGTGACCGTACTCGCTAACGACGGCGTAAATGATTTGTATGGAGAATTGTGTACAGCGCCTCTAGCGGTCACTTACGGAAGTGCAATTCTCCATACAAATCATTTACGCCGTCGCTAGCGAGTACGGTCACTGTAAACTGTTGACGACCAGATGGCCTAGTGGTTAGAGAACCTGACTACGAAGCTTGAGGTCCCGGGTTCGATTCCCGTGTCGGGGCAGATGTTTGTATGAAAAATACGAATGTTTGTTCTCGGGTCTTGGGTGTTTAATATGTATTTAAGTATGTATCTATCTATAAAAGTATGTTTATCCGTTGCCTAGTACCCATAACACAAGCTTTGCTTAGCTTACTTTGGGACTGGGTCAATTGGTGTGAATTGTCCCGTGATATTTATTTATTTATTTAAACTAGTGTAACTCGTGGTAGGGTCTCAGGTAGTGTTTTACGCATAGATCTAAAAATAGCCAAAAGTAGCCTTAGGTATATCGATAGGGTGTTCCACAACTGAATAGGCTTGACAGTAAAAGAGTAGGTATATAGAATTTAGAGTTAGAAAGAGGGGCAGTAAGGACAAAGTTCTGAGATCGAACAGAAGTAATATAAGTACTTAAGTTATCTTTTCTTAAATAAAAATAAAAAAAAAATCGCGGGACAATTCACACCAATTGACCTAGTCCCAAAGTAAGCTAAGCATAGCTTGTGTTATGGGTACAAGCCACAACTTACTTTTTTTTTATATAAGAGGTGGCTATTAGTGGAAAACGAGCAGACGGGTCACCTGATGGAAAGTGATCACCGTCGCCCATGGACACCCGCAACACGAGGGGAATCACAGGTGCGTTGCCGACCGTTTTAGGAATTGGTAGGCTCGTTTTTTAAAGATCCCTAAGTTGTAACGCTCTGGGAATGCTGCCGCAGAAAGCTGATTCCAGATCTTTGTCGTGCGAGGAAAGAAGTTTCGCTTAAAACGCACGGTACTAGAATGCCAATCATCAAGATGGTGAGGATGGAAAGACAAACGGTTCTTCGAAGTGCGGTAGTGGAATTTAGCCGCAGGCAGCAATTCGAACAGTTCGTCAGAACACTCCCCATGATAGATACGGTATAATATACAGAGAGACGCCACATCCCTCCGCAAAGCCAAAGGATCGAGTAGGCCAGATATACTTATATAGATAGATACATACTTAAATACATATTAAACACCCAAGACCCGAGAACAAATATTCGTATTATTCATACAAATATCTGCCCCGATGCGGGAATCGAACCCGGGACCTCAAGCTTCGTAGTCAGGTTCTCTACCTACTAGGCCATCTGGCCTCTTACCTAGCTCTCTGGCTCTTTCTTAGTATTACTTATTCTGTGGTATTTTGTTTAAAAGTACATGAACATGAGAAACAAATTCCAGTTGAAATATTTTCGTCAGATTTAACAGGTGCACTGCGCGACGGGAGTGGAATAAATGTATGCTACTTAGAGGCTCGTCGTTTGCCGCGCCATGGACCAGCAAACTGTTTAATTTTGCACAAACCGTATCTCGTCTCGAAGGCCCTTTTGGCTTCTCGGTAATACTGTTTTGCATAAACGTGTCACTCGAAAGTTACGAAAATATACTACCTTCTCATTTTTCCCCTGCCTCGCATAATTGGCAGCCAAAAGAGCATCCCCGGTGGATGTAACAGTTAGAAAGAATTTCCGATTTTACTTTATTAAAAAACCGGCTACGTGTGAGTCGGACTCGCGTAGTACCGAGAGTACCGTGCATTTAAGGGCAAAATACACCACAAAATCTCGAAAAAAAGATGTTGTATATTTGGATGTTATGTATTTACTTAGTTAGTTAATCACAGGTGTAAGAATTGACATGAAATTGGCGTGGAGATAGACAAAAATCTGGATTCAGACACAGGATACTCAATATCCGGGTAATTCGTTCCCCTGGGATATATTTTAAGTTTTAATAAGAATAAAGGGCGCTGTCCAAGAACGTTGAACATACAAATTTTACCGCAGCATCCCTCGGCACGTCGCGGCATCGTGGTATCAAAATAAAAACATGAATTCTAAACTCATTGAAATAAGATTCAAAATAACTTGATAGTAATAAAATCCTTTGCCGTGCCATGCCGTGACATGCCGTCAGTGAGCGCCGGTCCTTAATTTCGTCTACAATTAATAGATGGCGTTGTCCGAGCGGACGATGTGCTTCAAAAATGCTACTGTAACCATTTTTAGGGCAAACTCTAAGATTGTAAATGTTTCTTATGTTAAAAATAGTAGGTAATATAGCTTAGTTATTGGAGGCCGGGATAACACTAAGCCGAAAGCCATTCCGATAGTTAGATTTTAGTTTTTACATGGTCGAGAGGGAATAAGCCAGGGGCGTGGGCACACTGCCAAAACCGATCGCAACCTTCCGACGGCCGCTTTATTTTCTATCAGCTTATGGCGCGACGATTGCGCCACGGTCGTATTTGCTTTATTACGTTTGGTTGGGTAATCGAATTTCACTAATGTGTCCATTAGGTACTTAAGGGTTAATTTTCTGTAGACCCTAGTCCTTATACAAGTAGGTAGGTAGGTACCTTTATTATTTTATAGTTTTTCGAAGCGGACGAAATGAATAAATGTCTCAGTTGAAACGCAAGAAACAATATATTTTAGTTACATTCAATAAAGAAGAAGAATCACACTATAACCCCTGTCATAACCTACAGGGGGTGCAGATAAGTAAATAAAATTGAATAATTTACGAGTAGGTTTTACCGCGGAATGTCACAGGCAGGGTGGCGTGGTATGTCAAAATATAAAATAAAAGGTTGTGTCATGCGCAGTGGCGGTTTGGTCCGCGGGGCCCCAGTCTGTTCGCCGGCCGCGCTCCGTCCGAACGAGAGACGCTATGTGCCCGTTCCAAATCCAAAACTCGACCGTTCGAACGACGATTAAAAATTTAAATTAATAAACACGTGCGTCATTACCGAGAAAAAATTGAACTGTTAATCAGAACAGACGTTGATCGTCGCTTGTTTCTAAGTTAGTGTTCAACCGTGAGAAGTGTACGAAACTTTTGAGGGATAGAAATTAAAAAGTTGTCTCGTTCCGTTGTAAGTAAGCACTTATGAATAATTAGTTGATAGATTTGATAGAATATCCAATTTCTTTCTTATTAGTTGTAATTAGTGTATGCAATTCCCATTAATGACGTTAAAGTTCATAAACGGATAAATTTCCGGAAAATGTAAATTGCTTTTAGACAGCTTGTTTTCTTTCCCAAAAAATTGCCTATTTTTTGTCGAGATAGTTTATCACGAAACTTTTTTTATTTATTACGTACCTACAATCCATCCTATAAAGACAAAATTAATGCACGCAATCATGTTAGTGTGGAACTTATAATGGTAGAACAGAATAATTATATCTACACAGCATAATTACTAAAGACAAAATTACAGGGTACCTATTACATTGTTATGTCCTTGCAGATAAAATTAAACTTAGTAATTTATTGCTTTTGTAAAATACGGAGCCTAGTCATATGACGTTTTCTTGTCCGGTTATGATTTCATACCAAAAGAGTACTAAAATTACTCTATTCCATATACGCAGGTAAAAATGCTTTTGTAGGTACTTACTTTTTTAATTTATGTATAAAAATGAGTGCGCTCATTTTATATGGTATATTTAAACTTTTAGAAATGAACTAGACAACACTTGAATTTGTATGCAACATTGCTAAATGCTAAGTAAAAGTATTTTTTCATATAAAGTATTTTTTTTTATTTTAGATTGACCGTCAACAACGCATTTGGTCATCTTTTTTTAGAAAAAAAAGCATTTTTCATATCTGTATAAAAAAAAAATGTTGTTCTAGTAATGTTAATAAGATTTACCTACTGTTAACTCTGACCTTTGTTAGGGCGCACTTTTATTGAAGCAGAAAGCGCACATGCAGATACAGAATTTAAGATAAATAGAAATATCATCATGTTTATTTCCTTTCAGAATCGATGTCGTCGCTTTTTCATCTGTCATGCGTTTTAATAAATTTTAGTAAATTATGGTTCGCACTACCAAAATGTAGTCCTTTTTTTACCACAATCTTTACAATATTCTAATTCCTGGACAATTAATTTCCTTACAGACTTGAAAGTTAGGAAAACAATGAAGTACGAGTATTATGGCTTTTTAAGCATCATAGACGCCTCGCGTTTTTAGCTCGTGTTTTCTATTACTTTTCTCATTAGTTCTGTGCAGAATCGACCAATCACAACAATTTTTGTAATAATGTTCACATTTTGGCCAACCAGCGATGGGCAGTTTGGTTCAATGACCTTAAGCATTATGCTAATATGGATATGCCACGGTATTCCAGGCTTCGTATATTAGAAAAGGATAACTTTTTTACACAAAATTAAATTCTATTAGGGTTCATCGTTTTAAGCAATTGTTTTTACTATCAAATAAATTTAATCTGAATTGATTTAACGTAGGTAAGGTTTTATTACCTTTGTTATATAACATGGGATCTGTATTATAATACCGATGCACGAAATACCGAATACGTTACACTACCGAAAAGTGGTGGCATTTATTATCAGTTTTCTAATTATCATTTCCCGACTTTTTCTCTATTAGATATTTTAGGTGGGATTGTATCTAAATACATAAAGTTTGAAAAGAATAATGGGCTAATTATTCGAGCGTTTCTACCGTTATCATTACCAGGACCCATATATCAAAGAAATGAGCTATTGTTTGCATGGGATTTCAATGAATTTTTATTTTACAGCGAGCGCACTGTATCGTTTTACAAAAACCTTCCGTTCGGTGCGACTTATTTATTCACTATATGTGACCGGAAACGATGGCGGTTGAGACGCTCGTATAATTAGCCAATGGATGAAATACATACATACATACATCCATTTGATGTGACTCGACGAAACTAAACTCTTTGATCGTGTACTATACTGATTAGTTAAGTTAGATTCATGTTTTAACAATCTTCTAAAGATTACAATCTATGAAAATGTTGCATTACTTATATCAAACGACCATTATGAATTACGACCATTACGAGTATGAATTTCGTCCATTATTCCTTTCATTTATGTAATTTACCACGTATGCGTCTTAAGTACACCATAAAATTACATTTGCGCCTGTAGTGTTTTGTTACAAATCCAACCTTCTTCGTCGATAGTAACTTATATCCGAGATGTAAGTTTTCCCAAAGGATTCTATTCTTGTCTGCCCTTCCCGGGATTCAATAATGCTAGTTGGACCGGCATCATCACTCTATGCCAAATTTCAACGTTGATACCTCCATCAGCTAAAGTGTTACATAGTCAGGAAACGTTTTTGTGTAATATTTCAACGTTGGTTGTGTAAGAATTTCATTTGTTTTATGCCGTAGGTGAGAAACTGTTTCGTTAAGTTGAACTGGGACCGCGTGGGAATTAAAGCATATAAACTTTCTAGTTCTTAGAGGAGGCTTGTGCATTATATAGAGACGTATATAGGAAGGAGATATGAATTGATGCTGGTAGGGAATAATTTCCCCGTGTTTGATAAAGGATTAGTACATTTCCATTTTTAATTTAGTTGATGTAAGTAGTTTAAATTTATCTTTTTTGGGTTTTTTATATTCTGGTATACAAATGTTCCTCGTATTGGTCGATGTTTAAAGTGTACTGTGCTAAAAGTAAAAGCGTTACTTACTCCACCACCTAACTCAACCATTTTCTGAAATATTTATTAAGGATTCATTTTAAAGGCCGTTTTTCACATTCAGTCTTCATATTTAATTTTAGGGTGTCAGTGAAATCTCTGCCGTTGTTAATTAGGAAAAATTTAATTAATTTCCTCGCGCGAAATATTAAATTATAAGGTCACCGTATTAAACCGTTTTTAGTAAACGGTTCAAGCTTCGTCCTTAAAATTAAAATAAAACATTGAAGTATTAAAATACAATAAAAGCGATCGATACCTTTTCGGCTTACCTTGAAGTTACGTTTTACAGCCTAATCAGCTTTTAAACTAACTTGTTTGAGTTGCGGAAGTTAAACATCCGAATGTTCCCACGAATTGTCAGCAGAAAAGGGCTGCGAATAATCTGCTAACTAGCCAAATTGTATTAATCCTGCCTAAGTTTTCCAATCAAGATATCAATATCCGCCGCATTGACACCATTCAAAGGACATTTATTTGAGAGAGTCTGAAGTTTTAGCAGTAATTGAATTTGGCCTATTGGTGCTCTACGTACAAAATGATTTAATGCTGCGACAGACAGCTCCGATCCGCCAATTGATACGACAAAACGACCGTTCCAGTGATCCAAGTGGAGCCAAAGACGCCCAATGAAATGGAGATAGCAAACGACATCAATCAGAATTAAGAAGATTATTAATTAACTAGCTTTTGCCCGCGGCTTCGCTCGCGTGTGCTATGAGTATTTCAAAGAACCAAGATATCAAGCAAGCAAGCATACAGGCAAGCAAGCAAGCAGGTCCACAATTGACCGAGAAATCGGTGAACATACCTACATAAAAAAAAAGTGGAATGCATAACCTCCTCCTTTTTTAGAAGTCCAACCAGTAAAACGCAAAATCCCGTTTTTTCCCGTTCCCGTAAGAATTTCGGGAAATGTTTTCTTAATGCTCCCCTACACTCCCCAAGGAACCCACTTGCCAAATTTCAGCTTTCTATGACCAGTAAAACGAAAAATCCCGTTTTTTCCGTTCCCGTGGGAATTTGGGAAAGTCCTCTCTCAGTGCTCCTCTACACTCTCCAAGCAACCTACATGCCGAATTTCAGCTTTCTATGACCAGTAAAACGAAAAATCCCGTTTTTTCCCGTTCCCGTGGGAATTTGGGAAAGTCCTCTCTCAATGCTCCTCTACACTCCCCAAGCAACCTACATACCGAATTTCAGCTTTCTACGACCAGTAAAACGAAAAATCCCGTTTTTTCCTTACCCCGTGGGAATTGTGAAAAATCCTGAAATTAATGTTTTAACTAATAATGTAATACCTACTTGTGTATCAAATTTGAAGAGTCTAGTTATTATAGTTACTGAGATAGGGTCACTCGGAATCGAATATATAAATCCCGTTTTTTCCCGTTCCCGAGGGAATTCCCAAAAATCCTTCCTTAGTGGATGCCTACATTGTATAAGGTATCTATGTGCAAAATTTCAAGTCTCTAGGTCCAGTGGTTTGGGCTGTGCGTTGATATATCAACAGTCATTTAGTTTATTTAGACATTTCAACCCCATCGCACCCCATCCAGGGAGATGGTATTTTACGCCTGCCACGTCGGATTTTAAAACCGTTGTTGTTTTCATAACCAGCGACCCGATAAACCATAGAAACAGCACCCATGTTGATTTCAGACTTTGTTACCCCTTTCCCCCCTTTTAGGGGTTGAATTCTCAAAAAACCTGAAACACGTGTTACTCATTTATCATTAGGAGTACTTCTGTGAAGTTTCGAATAAAATAGTCGAACTAATCTTGTTTCCCTATACAAACTTTGGACCCCCGTTTCACCCCCTTAGGGTGTGAATTTTGAAAAATCCTTTCTTAGTGCACCCCTAGACCTTATAAGGAACCTACATGCCAAATTTTGAATCTCTAGGCCCAGTGGTTTGGGCAGTGCGTTGATATGTCAGTCAGTCAGTCAGTCAGTCAGTTTCTTCTTTTATATATATAGACTAGCTTTTGCCCGCGGCTTTGCTCACGTGTACTATGAGTATTCCAAAGAACCAAGATATCAAGCAAGCAAGCATACAGGCAAGCAAGCAAGCAGGTCCACAATTGACCGAGAAATCGGTGAACATACCTACATAAAAAAATACATAAAGTGGAATGCATAACCTCCTCCTTTTTTAGAAGTCGGTTAAAGTGCCCTTTGCGGCCTACTTACAGTATAAACTTATGAATTTTGAAATTTTAGCTTTCTACAACCAGTAAAACGCAAAATCCCGTTTTTTCCCGTTCCCGTAAGAATTTCGGGAAATGTTTTCTTAATGCTCCCCTACACTCCCCAAGGAACCCACTTGCCAAATTTCAGCTTTCTATGACCAGTAAAACGAAAAATCCCGTTTTTCCCATTCCCGTGGGAATTTTGGAAAGTCCTCTCTCAATGCTCCTCTACACTCCCCAAACGACCTACTTGCCGAATTTCAGCTTTCTACGACCAGTAAAACGAAAAATCCTGTTTTTTCCCATTATCGTGGGAATTTTGGAAAGTCCTCCCTCAATCCAGCTCTGCACTCCCCAAGAAACCCACTTGCCAAATTTCACCTTTCTATGACCAGTAAAACGAAAAATCCCGTTTTTCCCGTTCCCGTGGGAATTTTGGAAAGTCCTCTCTCAATGCTCCTCTACACTCCCCAAACGACCTACTTGCCGAATTTCAGCTTTCTACGACCAGTAAAACGAAAAATCCCGTTTTTTCCTTATCCCGTGGGAATTTCCAAAAATCCTTAAACTTGTTTTTTACTATTATAATTACCTACTTCTATGCCAAATTTGAAGAGTCTAGTAATTATAGTTCATAGGATCCCGTTGAACTGAATATATAAATCCCGTTTTTTCCTTATCCCGTGGGAATTTTGAAAAATCCTGAAATTAGTGTTTTAAATAATGTAATACCTACTTGTGTATCAAATTTGAAGAGTCTAGTTATTATAGTTACTGAGATAGGGTCACTCGGAATCGAATATATAAATCCCGTTTTTTCCCTTTCCCGTGGGAATTCCCAAAAATCCTTCCTTAGTGGATGCCTACATTGTATAAGGTATTTATGTGCAAAATTTCAAGTCTCTAGGTCCAGTGGTTTGGACTGTGCGTTGATATATCAACAGTCATTTAGTTTATTTAGATATTTCAACCCCATCGCACCCCATCCAGGGAGATGGTATTTTACGTCTGCCACGTCGGATTTTAAAACCGTTGTTGTTTTCATAACCAGCGACCCGATAAACCATAGAAACAACACCCATGTTGATTTTCAGACTTTGTTACCCCTTTCCTTCCTACTCAGTGGTGTTATTAAATGGTGATAGTTTTTTAATTTATGCCAATCAGCATTCAATAAACACGTTCAATTCAATAAAAAATAATAATGTGGTTTTCAGGGTAAAACAGTCACGCCTTTAAATTATTGTTTTAAGGTGTCAACTACCCTATTGTTTAAATCAGCATCATTCTAACACACCCAATCTTTAAAAAAAATATTTGAAATTGACTCAGTCAGCTCAACACCGCATGCTCTTATCTGACTAGCAACGAAATCCTAACGTGTGTAAAAAAACGTCAGACGCACTACGGGGCTACTCTACGAAATTGTGAATTCGTCGAATATCGTGCTGTCCCTTTGACTGTTCTGTTAAATACTGTTAGCGTGAACGGAACGGCACAATACAAAGTTCGAAAATTGAATTTCGCAGTAAATATAAGGCCTATTATTTGGGGTGACCAAAATAGCCGTAATAAAGTCGTAGGAAGAAACGTAGCAACAGTGTGTCGTAATAAATGCAGTGGGTGTAAGAGGCGTAAAAATAAGGGAACATTTACGCAACAGCGGATGGATGGCGGTTGATTCGATTACGTCATGTTGTCTGAAAACAGAGACCCTTCAATGTGATAGTCATGAAACGGAAAGGGTACCGTATAGTCGAGCTGTCCTGACCCATCTGACAATCGCCTACACATAAAATAATTTAACATTTGTAATTGGTGTGTTTTTATTCATCAAAATTGTTTCAGCCATTTCAAAGTTATCAGCTCTTTTGTTACCTGCGGAAGGGATCTTAGACGCACAATGGACATATACTTTATTTTCAAACATAATATGTGTGAACAAACTGCGTTGGGGGTTTTTACAATTTTTTATTTTATGTTTATTGTAAATGATTATGCATTATATAAAAACTTAAAACTGTTTGATTTATTTAACGGGGCATTTAAGACAGTTTGTGCGTTAAAAAATAAATTTCGTAACCTATCTCCTGCCCGCGAATTGCTTGCGAATATTGAGAGAAAATAAGCTCCATGATATGAAATTACATGGCATCATATGTGTGCATGTAGTTTTGCTACAACTCCTAAATAAACTGGCTAAAATAAGGTCTAAATTAGAACATCTCAGCCAAGCTCCACTAGGCAATTAGTTCCATTAGAACACTGGAGCAGATGCCGTAATCGAAACGGGCATCGAAGGCTTCATTATAAATTTGAAATTCCACTTCCCACACAAACTCCAAATAGGCAGTTTGAAGTTTGTTTTAGCGCAAAACATACTTTTGTCTACGTTTCGCGTAACACATTCTATTTATATTATCTCATACATAATCTAGGGAATCGCAATTTCGTGAACGCAATTTTTTTACGAAGGTTCGAGTAAATACCTCGACATAAATGCGTAGTCGTCTACTTAAAATCAAATTGTCCCGATCCTGGACGTTCAAATCCATCTCTCGCTTCTAGTTCCGAGCTAGCCCGCGTGGGCGAAAGATCCAAGGTCCATTCTGATAAAGCTAAACATTAAGATAGGATTATTAGTGACACAAACTAACTCATTCCCGGGAGAATGGTCCCTTTGTCATAACTAAATCTCAGATTTGCTCACCAACTCGACTGACGTGTGTGTGAATTGAGGTAGATGCTTTTAATTACGATTTGACTCCTGGTGTCAATTGTCCCGTGATATTTATTTGTTTAATTATTTAATACAATAATTGATAGATTGACGTTAGTGTCTTTATTTTGTCTATTATAGTATATCGGAAAAAAGGTTGTTTTGGATTTTAGTGAGTGAATTATTCAGCGTTGTCACTGCGTTTTCTTTTCATCGCTACGTTTCAGCAAATATTTACAAAAGAGATAATGCAAATAGTACATTACAGCAGCGGCCGCGAAATAGGGGATTGCCGGCCGAGTAGTTAGAGATACGAGGCCGGCAATCCCTGTTCGTGGCCAAGGCTTGTATAGAGTTTTTCTCAAACATGCATCATCATCATCTCCACCATCATCACCATCAACGTCCATCAACATCCATCAACATCCATCAACATCGATCAACATCCATCAACATCGATCAACATCCATCAACGTCCATCAACATCCATCAACATCCATCAACGTCCATCAACATCCATCAACATCCATCAACATCCATCAACGTCCATCAACATCCATCAACATCCAACAACATCCATCAACATCCATCAACATCCATCAACATCCATCAACATCCATCAACATCGATCAACATCCATCAACGTCCATCAACATCCATCAACATCCATCAACATCCATCAACGTCCATCAATATCCATCAACATCCAACAACATCCATCAACATCCATCAACATCCATCAACATCCATCAACCAACATCCATCAACATCCAACAACATCCATCAACATCCATCAACATCCATCAACATCCATCAACATCGATCAACATCCATCAACGTCCATCAACATCCATCAACATCCATCAACATCCATCAACGTCCATCAACATCCATCAACATCCAACAACATCCATCAACATCCATCAACATCCATCAACCAACATCCATCAACATCCAACAACATCCATCAACATCCATCAACATCCATCAACATCCATCAACATCCAACAACATCCATCAACATCCATCCATCCATCCACGTCCATCCATCCGTCCGTCCGTCCATCCGTCCATCCATCCATCCATCCACGACGACCACGTCGACCTATTAAACGTCATGGTGCTGTGTCACATAAATCAATAGACGATCACTTTGCTGGCCAAGGCCAGCAATGTTGTATGAAATTCCATTATTGACCTCTAGTCTAGGCGCACCTGCAACGTGACAGTTCGTGGCGTATTATAAGGAACATAACGTCAATATTTCATAGCATGTTTGAGAAAAGGTAATTTTTTTATAAAAACTACAAACATTACTGATGCTAAATCTAGTTTGATCAAGGATCTTGAGACTTGTGTTCTGTTATAGTAATAATCGTGGGTTAATGATGAATAACCGAGTGGTCAAAACGTTTGAATATCCTAGTACCTATATACACTCGTTCGAAGCCGGAGCGGGTAGCTAGTTCTTTTCAACAAGAGTTTCAAAGAAACGTTTTATACGAGCAATACGTCTTGTACTGACTTTGAAGTTTTCGTTCGCATTATTCAGCATTATCGGCCTACCGAGCCGTATTTCCGCATTCGTAAAACGTTTTTTGTAAATCAATAATGGGATTCAGTCGAGGCGAATGTTCCCCATGCCTACGCTGCTTAGCACAGCTTAGCTTAGATACCCAGCACAATCCGCTCTGATTGCACAAGCGCTTTTTCCGAAGCGTAAAATTTTTACTGCCACGACTCCGACTATCGACTTTGGGCTACCTACTTTTTTACAAAAACCTCTCCTCGGCTCCGATATCTCTAAAGTAGCGGATAAACTCTATTGCGATTTAACAAGCCTTGAAATGAGGGTCGGCAGTTTGTATTAAGCTTTATTTTCACTTTTAATTAAACAGGAGGTTTAGTCAACTCGATTCGCTGAAAATTTAAAATGTATTGCTTCAGATTGACTAATTTCGGTTTAGTAAATGAAATTCAAAGGTATTTTCTGGTCGGTGTAATGGGTTCTAAAATAATAGTTCGGGTATTCATGAAACGTATTACGTACGTAATGTAAAATAGTGAATATCAAAGTGATATTAACGATTCTAAAGCCCAACTCATAGGGTTTGTAGAAACGGTTTATTAAAACTAGCTTTTGCCCGCAATTTCGTCCCCACAGAATTCAAATTTGTGGTAAATCTTCACCTCTTTCATTGAATAGTACAGCAAAATTCTGGCCAAGCAACATCCAAAAATCCATCATCGTCATCATAATCGGTATCAGTTAATGAATACCTACGTTTTTCCATATCCTGTAGAAATTTTGAAACATCCTGAAAAGTGAAAGTTTTTAGCTGTTATACCTAATTATCTTGCATGGTAAATTTGAAAAACCTTGAAATCCTAGAAAACTAGAAATATTGTAGTCACTTGTCTATTTAGTTACATGGCTTCGTTACCAGTCTATTCATCGATCGTTCGAATTCTTAAATTGAATGTTTGTGTTCATACTCTGAATTTACGGAATGGAACACTCAATATTTTCTGTGATAAAACGGGAAGGTTTCCTGAACAGCGTGTGTTAGGCTCGGGGCGGCTTGGGAGAGCTCAGGATACAGATTTCTTCTCAAGCGATGATTGCACAAACGCGTGTGGAGGCTCTCAAAGACTGGTTTTGATCAAAGAGTTTACGAGATCGCATGAATATTGTAACATCTTTTCACGTTTTCAACATTCCAGTTAGCCGATATTCAGGATATTTTAGCCAACTAATGGTTCTGACATCCATGAATCCGTACCTTCCTCTATTTCTCAATTATTATGAGTCTGTAATATTTCAGCCTGAAGTCTCATTCCCTTTTACCAAAAAGGCATTTAGAATGTTTCTTAGTGTTTCTGCGAATGTAATATCAACTTAATAATATATTGTAACAATGTTGAGAATTAGTCGTTACAAGTTTTATGAGATCACTTTAGTCACATAAAATATTTCATACGGAGCGAGGGCAACCGTCATAAAGTACGCTTTTCTACTGGAACCTAATTTCCCCAGGGATCGTTATAGTTCTTAATTAAATGAACTAATTAAATCTCAAGTTACATGCTAAAATTACCCTAATATTATATTTAATTAACAAAACATATGAGATAATGTTTCTATTTAATACACAAGAGCATGATTTCCACTCGGTTCTCGTCCTCCTTCACGCCTGGTTGGAGACGGCTAAAAAGGGACGAAATTTTGGCTCGATCGATTTAGAGCGTAACCAATCAGTTTGATAAAGGATTTATAAGATTCTACGATTACTCTTCCAAATATTCTACAACAACCCGTCACGAATAAATAAAGAACAATGCCATTTTGCGTCAATTAACTCGTCCCGTAATTCCTTTTCATTTAACGGCCCATTTACAGTATTTATTTCAGCAATTTACTTTCCAATGAAAAAATACAATATTACCTACGTAATTGGCTCACAGATAACTTTTCTTCTTATTTCTTTGTGAGTGAGTGATAATATAAGTTAGTGAAAGTTTCTGCTAACGATGAATTAAGGGAGCTGGAGACGCCGCGGGTCGAATCTCTGCGTAGTTTTCCTCCTTCAACTATTATTACTATTTTTATTTACTAGTCAAATATGTTTGCTCGATGTTATGACTTACTCTCCTATTTTCCTTTTGTTAGGGAGTATTTATTTAGTATGTTCTTTGTTGTTGGTACGTAATTGTTGTATTTATTGTCCTCAGAGCCCGAAGAGCGAAGGGGAAGATAACGTTCAGTGACGTGACACTGCAAGTGATGAGTTCGAAAGTGGTGAATGGTTTAATGATGTGAAAACATAACAAGCGTCATGATGCGGGTTGTCGCGCTGCTGTGCTTGTTCGGGTACTTGGGTAAGTGGTTTTTTTTACAACCTGACTCGTGATTTCACTTGAACGTTTAGATAAAATATTGGAAATGGGTTTTCACCACCTTGTTACGATTTACTTGATTTGTAATCCTACTTCCTACTAATATTATAAACGCGAAAGTTTGTAAGTATGGATAGATTGGATGGATGGATGTTTGTTACTCTTTCACGCTAAAACGGTTGGACGGGTTCTGATGAAATTTGGCACACGGATAGTTTATAATCGGGATTAACATATAGGATACTTTTTATCCCGGTAAATTGCATAGTTCCCGCCGGATAGCGATAAACGAACTCTTCGCAGACGGAGTCGCGGGCAGCAGCTTGTATATCATATATTAGCTGTTGCCTACAACTCTGTCTGCATAAAACTCGTTTATCGATTTACCGGTTTCTTTAACAATCTCTATGACAAATTTCACCTAAATCGATTTAGCGGTTTAGGCGTGAAGGGATAATAGACAGACAGACATACTTTCGCAATTATAATATTAATATGATAAAAGACCGTCAACAAAAAGGTACCTAGCGTAAAAGTAAAAAAATCACCAAAACTTACTTTATTTTACTGTATCAAGACAAGTTAGTTAATATAATGCAATATTATTGAGTATTGTAGACAATTTTTCTTTTATGATGGAAAAATTGCAGTCTATATTTTCACATCGTTTTAAAATAACGTAAGTATACTTATAACGTTCAAGACGAAGAGTTCTGAAGTCTTCAAGCGTCCCATATTCTAGTGCTCTTGTTTCACCAGAACTTGAAGAATTTACTTAAAATTCTCAAAGCAGGGAGCGGAAACTAGGACATTTTATTAAATAATTCTTTTTACAATTACGTTAAATTATAGTTTCCTCTAGAGAGCGTGAAAACAAATGTACTAGGAGATTACGTCTTAGAAAATCCTTCAGCCGCATGGTTTCACTGAATTGAAATATTAAATCCGCTCTTGCGGTACGCTCACTTTGCTAACGAATCCTCTTTTTGCGGCGAAAGTTTTCCTCTAAATATGAGATTTGGGGATTTTTGTTGATTGAATTTTGCTCCATTGTTGTCGAATACTGATATTGTAATGCAAAGGTGTAGATGTATGTTACTCCATCTCGCAAAATCCGCTCAACGGATTTGGAAGGAATTGGGCGAAAAAAAATCTTCGCAGACGAAGTCGAGGGCAACAGCTTACTTTTCAAATAATATTATCTCATTTTATTCCTGATGAAATACGTGATTACTTTTCACCATCACATCATCTCATTCTATTACAATAATGATGGTCTCTGTTAATTAAAACCTTCGATATATAGTGACTGTCACCAAGGCCGTAGTTTATTCGTTTTTAGTCGACTTCGATAAGCGCTCTTTCTTTTTTACCGCGGCGCATGGCATGGGCTTAGCGCCAATCAGCCACCGACAGCCAAAGAGGATAATTAAAAAAAAAGTTGTTTATTCAAAATACTTTCACAATCTCATTGTATTATATATTGGAAGAACACGACATATCTTTTCTTGAAAATAGCCCACAATCACTATAAATATCACTATCAACAAGGGCACTTTACTCCCCGATTATCATTGCTTTCCTTACAATTTTTTTTCTGAATCATACTGAAACTTGAACACATTGTCGACAAAAAATCGCGAAATAATTTGTATGTAACAATTTCAAGGACACGCATGTATACTCGCATGACGGAATGATAAATAGGTTCTATTCCTAGCACCAGCCACAGTCACAAGTTTTAAATAACTTTTATGAATTTTAAGTTTTTTTTTGCTTTGTTGAAAAAATATCCACACTATATCAAAAATAATAAGTTGACTTCTCTCTTTTCTTTCAGTGGATTTTTTTTACAAAGCGAATCAAATATATTTGAAATTTGTAAAAGCTTCAACTGTTTTAAATTAAATCAGTGAGCAACGTAAGTCTATTCTCAAACGTACGATGACACACTCGCACTTTGTTGTCGTGGCGATATTAAACCAACATACTTGTGTGTACACAAAGAACGCTTGAAATTAATTTCCAAGGTAGTGATAATTCTGTATTAGATTAGGTAATTTAGTAACTTACTTAATATAAATTGAATTTGAACAGTCTAAACGGGGTGTATTCTTGGGCCCTATTTATATACTTTGTTGGGATCATTCAAGTACACATGCACTTAAGAGTAGTAAATAGGAATGTTTACGCTTTGTTTACTGTAGAAGAGATGGGCAGTGCACTGTCACTCCATATAGGTACCTAATAACGATAAAAGTAGGATACATAGTAAGATAAAAGTACGTTATTAGAGTTACGCTATCATGAACGCTAAGTGATCCTATTTTCCTTGGCAGTTGTTACTCGAAAATGTACTCTAACTGCTGACACCGTGTTTGGTAAGCCATCTGGCAGATTAATAGAGCGGTTGTCAAACGTGAGTGATTTCTCAACACGTTTTCCTTCACCGTAAGCTTTATGGTTTTCAAATGTATTTTCGCACATAGATTTAGAAAAATCCAGATTTCTAAACCAGACCTCGAACCCACAAACCCCTGTTTGAGAGGCCATAGGTCAAACCATTAGGCTACCACTACTTTTTACTTACTCTACTAACTTCATAAAAAAAAAACAGAAAAAATGTGCATTCTTATCAAAGGGTTAACCGTGCTGTGTCAAATCTGTTCCCTCATGACCAATCAGAATCTACGGAGGCTTATTAATTGATTTTGCGTCCACATTCTCACTAGGTACCTGATCCGATCGTCATTAACGCACCCTTGCCCCTATAATTTACGGAACGATCTCAATCAATTTCGATGTAGGCACGCCGAAATGGATGATGCGAGCAATTCATTGGAACAATGTGGAATTGTGTTAGATTTAACGCTTCATTTTGTATCTCAATTTGCATCATCATACTGTACTGGGCCATTGTTTGGGCATTTTGTTGCACGCGGTAAGAGCCATTAATGTTTTGCGAGCGCCAGATGGCAGACGTGCTTAATGAAATTGTGAAAGGGTCTTTTTATTGATTCACTAGCCTTTACCCGCGGTTCCGCTCGCTTGAACCATTAAGTCTGGCAGTTGAATTGAAATCCCGAGATTTTATTAAATTTCCATCGACATTCCTAAAAATTACATCGTGAACATTCCATGAAAACCCGGCAAAATTTTATAACTCTTTTAAGTAAGTAGACTTGGTAGTTAAGATTTTGAGATTTTACATGTGTAGGTACATAAATTTCGACCCTATGGGAAATACAATCCGTCCAGCTGTCTTAGCATAAAAGTGTAACAAACTCGCACACATACTCAATCGCAATTATTTTTATTTATGACCTAAGTACTAGCTTTTAACCGTGACTTCGACCGGCAAATAGGTTCTTCGTCTATTTCGTCGAATAAATCAATAAACCGGCAATGACTCACATGAAAGTATCGAGAATATTTAAAACTCTCACCCCTTTTTCATCTTTTTAAGGGTTGATTTTACAAAATCGCTGATACACGTAATTCTTTATTTTACACTTATCAACTAAAATTGAAAAATTACCAAGTTCCAGTACAAAGCTTCACCCCCTTTTCACCCAGTTAGGCGATGATTTCCGTGACTAAAACCATCCTATGTTCTTCCCAGGCCCTTCAACTACCTCCATACCAAATTTCCTGTTGTTCCTGCTGTCCAGCGGTTTAAGCGTGAAGAGGTAACAGACAGCTGTCAGACAAACAGAGACAGATAGAATTACTTTTGCATTTGTAATAGTATGGATTACGAGTAGTAGGATTGACTTATTTTTCACAGTGTAACTTTATTTTAAAAGAATGTGCTTATCATTCTTCTTCTAATCTAAAAAAAGTCAACTATTACCTTACATTCAACAGTAATTTTTTTCTTAATTATTGAAGTATGTCTTGAGTAGGTAGCTTTATTTCTAATACAAACGTAGAGAATTAATCTTCTACACCCCCTATTAAGCCAATTACAACGTACAAACTTAAAACACCTTTGATGCCTCAAAGTTTTAAATGTGTGGTTTTAAAATTGAGTTATTCTCCTTGTGTGTTACTAGAAATTTCGTATTTAAGCCATAGACGACGCGAAGTCATTAGAAACGTATTGGAGCCTCATAAATTTAATCCGCGTCGTTAAGACTGAGCTCACATAGTTTATTGCTTGTCTAAGAAATAGGGCAGAAACACAGTAAATAAATTTATGAACGGCATTGAGTTAGGAGTCTAGTGCAGATACGAACAAAATTGTTAGCATTGCTGTGACTTTAACCATGACTTTTTAAAATTCAGGCAATTGGGATGCACCAAAAAAAATAACCTATAGTTTTTATATTTTATTTGGAAAGAATGGGATATTTTAAGATACCATTTTCATCGATTTTGAATTTGGTTGAGTATTTAATTTTTTATAATTTTTTTAAGAAATACGTTTGTTGACGTCACAGTGAGAGAGCCACGTTCCATTACCTAGAAAAATTCAAGTCGTACATAACATAATCTGTGGCACTGCTGAGGCGCTACTACGAAATTCGAAAATCGAAGTTCGTATCGTATTATCCCTCTCACTCTCGTGTCAAATCATATTAGCGTGAGCGGGACTGCACAAAACGAAGTTCGAATTATGCACTTCGTGGTAGGGCCTCTGATTTGTCTTGTCACTGTCAATAATAAGTACAAGTACGGCTTAGGGTCCTAAATGAACCATGACAAAATATAGTTTTATTTATTTCTCTTCTTTTAGCTTCAATTATTCCTGTTTGTTAAGTGGTGTGATAGTAAATAGATATTTTTTATTAAAATCTGATATTTAAATTTTTATATTTACTTATAACGTAGTAATTTAATAATTAAATTTGTAAAAATACATTGGAAATACTCGTATACATTTCGGACTTTACGATAAATGACAACTGTTTAAAGCCAGGTGCGCATCATGTGATTAAAGTTCTTCTTTGTCACTCTTTGCTGTTATAAGCAGGACAGCAACATTTCAAACTGTCAATTTGCTTTAGAGTGTAGACCTGCTTTATACCTTCCTTTGTGACGATTCACTGCAGGGGTCAAATGAAGGTCATCACTTAAATTTTCTTTATTTAATTCATTTTATCATATTTTTGGAATCTGATTTCTGAGAACGCTTCACAAAGCCTATTTCTCCAAACGGTTTTCGATTTATTATACGTTGTCAAAAATTGGGACATCCCAATTTGCAAACTTGGTTGAAATTAATCTAAGTATCTACCACCAGACGACCAGATGGCCTAGTGGTTAGAGAACCTGACTACGAAGCTTGAGGTCCCGGGTTCGATTCCCGTGTCGGGGCAGATATTTGTATGAGAAATATGAATGTTTGTTCTCGGGTCTTGGGTGTTTAATATGTATTTAAGTATGTATCTATTTAAATAAGTATATTTATCCGTTGCCTAGTACCCATAACACAAGCTTTGCTTAGCTTACTTTGGGACTAGGTCAATTGGTGTGAATTGTCCTGTGATATTTATTTATTTTATTTTATCTTGTCTTCCTTGTCATCGAAAAATTTTCGATAATTTTAGGATTAAATTATGCTTGTAATCTTTATTTTTTTTTTAATAAATTAAACGTTCAGCAGTTTAAAGTACATTTTAAGTTCACTGTTTCAGAACAATAGGTATTCAATGCATTTTTTATTAAAATACATCAAAATCGCCATTCATTGGAATTCAAAATTTTTAGGGTTCCGTACCCAAAGGGTGTCAACGCCACCGCTGTCTGTCTGGATGTCTGCCCGTCCGTCTTTCACAAGGCTCTATCTTTTGAACCGATTACGGTCGGAGCTATTAAGCTAGACAGTTGAATTTTTCACTGATTATGTATTACTGTGGCCGCTATACCTACAAATACTAAAAATAAAATAAAGTTTAAAACGTAAAGGGGTCGTCAGACAAGAAACATATACACTAATACTAATATATACTAATATACAGAGGTACGGAACCCTCCTTGTACGATTCCTAATCACACTTAACCGATTTTTACTGTATCTACAGAATGTATTCTAAATAAAAGACAAATTAAACGTTTACTGTCGTCAAAAACTTATGACTGTTAAGTCAGAATCTCAATTTCAAGTGAAAACATAGACTTACCATTTGGAAGGCATTTTAACACCGAATTAATCCGAATCCGAACCTTTCCATTGCAGAAGAGTTGTAATGTGACAGACAGACAGTTTCAACCCCCGCAAGGGTTCCTTTATACTCCATCAAAGCCATCGTAATCCTATTTCATGATTCTGTGGAATCAGGGATGACGTTCGTCAGCGGTCCGCAAATGTGGCGACGGTCACAATATAAACGGCGCGATGAGGTGCACAGTTGCAAGAAGGCTGTCACATTTTAAATGACAGCCCGAGAGCCAGTAAATATTTTGGAGTAGGTATTTGAGACCACGTGAAAATTAGTATAATAAGTAGGTACGGTGTAATATTACAAGGTGTCAAAAATATCTAAATATACAACTCAATATCATTAACCATAAGATTGTCAGTTTACATATTTTGACGCGATGAATGTATACATATTTATGCTTTCGACCGTACTCTCTTTTTATTTATTTCGGGATCTCGGAAATAGTTTTAAGATTCTGATGAAATTTGCTGTGTGCGGATTTTCGAGGCGATCAATCGATCTAGCTTGGCTTTAACTCTGGGAAACACCTGTTTTCGAGTTCTAGTCCGAGTAAAGCTCAGGCACGGGTGCATGCTGATTGACAAAAATCTGGCTGAAAGTTATTGGGGCTAAACCGAACTTTGAATTTATACATTATATCTAAAAAAATGTGCTTGAGGCGCGTTCGATTTTTAAAACCTTTAATTTATATTCTTAAGAATATAAAACCGACAACTAGATTAATTGGGTTTCACCTCAACGAGATGTTTTTAGACGTCATTTCACATTATTTGGTACGTTGAGATTTCAATAGTACTTTATTAGGAATTGAAAATGAATATATTAGAAAAGCAAGATTATTTCGGTGACATTCTACCTGGCGTGGCAATGTGACAGTAATGGAAAATGATCGGTTTAACCCCACAACTCCACAGCCAGGACTGTGTCTTTGTTTCTATATAATATCTTTAAGCAAATACTGTACAAGTTTTTACGCAACGACAAATACCTGCTGGACCACCAGCTCTCGGAATATGAAGATGCCCTCGATGGTAGAGCTGTAAATTGGTGATGGATGTGAGAATCATATTGACGTACAGTGAAAGCATTATTTATCACCCTGTTTAATTTTTCACAATAAAAAGTAGTTTAATGTGTCAAATTCGTTCATTACTGTATGGTGCATAGTAAAAATTGTTAGTAAGTAAGTAAAATTTTAAGATGCTGAAACTACATACTTATTTTAACACATTCAGTACCATAATAAGAGATTTTGTTATTTTCGCTCGGTACCGCTGTCATAATTTTGCACTCATTTGAACGCTACGTGCGTTTGCGCAGCCATAAAAACTATCAAGTTTGATAGCCGGCAGCAAATACATCAATATACTAAAGAGTAAGAACGAAAAATCTCATGATACAAACCAGCACTTGATTCTTCATTTCTACAAGCAATTGCTACATCCAAGTTCTACAAAAAAAAATAGGTAATTACACCTTTTTCGCCCAGAATCTATCTAGGTTAAAGTCATTACTGAGTACCGAGTCACCTATAAAAAGGCGACATGGATTATTACCCAGCATTACAACAATATTTTTCGAGGTGCCACTGTACTGTGCCACGCATTTTCCCCTTCGACATCTCATTTTACACGCCACGATAAACGCGATCTCATCCGAACAGATAATTAAATTAACAACGGAAAAAATCTCTTACGGGAAAATACGAGATGCTACTAAGGAAGCACTTTCGAAATTGAAATAAATGACATTAGAGAAATTAGATTTTGTGCCGGATTTTGGAATGATTGAGACTTTGCGAATGTTTAGTTCGAATGCGAAACAAAAGTACAATAATAATTTAACTTTTATAAGAGTTCTACTTTTGTATAGTCGCACCAGTTAGTGACAGAATATGGAACTATTTTACAATAAACGTCTTCATTACAATACATGTCTTGAAGCGAAAAATTGTTAAGTATGACAAAATGCTTTTTCGGTGGTTTTTGTTCGTTCTTTGTCATTAAGGACATTATTTTGTTTAAAGTCATAACAAATCACCTACTGAAACCTATATTATCACTTATCAGCGAGTAGTATAGCTATATTTTATCCTAGGAACGAGTAAAGTTTCCACTGGTCGCAGATAAAGTGGCCAGAATCAGCTAGTATAAAATAACTAAGTATTAAATATGGGAGAAATGATCTCATAAACTGATCTAGTCTCAAAAGAAGCGAAACTGGTATTATGGGTACTAGGCGACGGATAAACATACTTATATAGATAAATAAATATTAAATGACCAAGGCCCGAAAGTAAATATCCGTACTATTTATACAAATCTCTGTCCCGGTTGGGAATCCTACCCTCAAGCTTTAAAGTCAGGTGCTCTAATCACTTGGCTATCCAGTCGTCAACACAAAATAAAACAATGACAATGAATATCATGAGGCCATTGACACTTGTTCATCTACTAACCTAAGCAAAGCTTGTACTATGAGTACTAGACAACATAGTAGGTAATTGAAGACAATTTAATATGATTCCAGCGTTTCTAGTGCTACATAAAAATATTCTTACTTAAAACCATGAACGCATATAAGTTTCCTTTAATTAAATTGGCGTATTTCCATGATTCCCGAAATGAGATTCCTAAAATGGAATTATATTACTAAGCATATTGAAATAGATGTGGTTGATGACCGATTTAAGGATTACGTTGGGCTTACGAGTTAAGCCCCTGTACATTGGCTTCAGTTTTAGTAGTGTTGATAGTTTCAAAGTTTTGCTGGCAATGTCTGATGATAAAATCAAAATTTGGCATTTGACATACAAAACTTTAAATTAGAAAATTTTTTTGTTAAAGTATTTTTTTTAGTCTACTTTTTTTGCTGGCTGTATTTTATATCAATTATAAGTGTTATTGCATAATTATATAAGTAGGTACTTGTCTTGCCATCCAATCTACATGCGCGTACCAAATTTCGAGTCAATTCAACCACGAAAGCAAGATTTGATTCGTATGTACAGTCAAGTGTAAAAATATGGGTGCACACAACTTGCTCATAAATATGTCCCATAGCTCTTTTATCGTCGAATTAAGGTATAGGTATGTAACGATGGGAGGATTAAATCGATACCTATTTTTGCACTTGATCGTACATAAATATGTACGAATTAACCAACAAACCAACTAATGCAGAAAATTAAGCAAGACCCTCAAAACCGCTTTAGCCTAGTTGGTAGTGACCCTGCCTACGAAGCAAGAGTTCCTGTTGTCGGATCCCGGTAAGGGCATTCATTTGTGTGATGAGCACGAATTGTTCCTGAGTCATGGATGTTTTCTTTGTATTTAAGTATTTATTTATCTATATAAGTATGTTTATCGTCGTCTAGTACAGTACCCGGCCATAAAGAATGCACATCGGTCTTTGGAAAAAGACTCGGCAAATGTCGGCTTCGTATAGTGTTGTCACACACTACTTATGTGACGTTTGTCAGTCGTTGTTCAGGTGCCGTAGGGTACGGACGCGTTCCGGTGAAAATATATAATATAGAGTTATTGAAACCCCCCAACTTTAAATTGTATGATGGATTACACTGATAGACTAATAATAAATACGGCTGATATTGACCAAATTGAGAGCACAGATAGTGAAATGGAAGGAATAGAGATTTTTTGAAAATATAAATTTATTAAAAAATAGGTGTTTTTAATATACGCTAATCTCTTTTTTGACTATCCTTTTTCTAGTACTAGTTGCAACAACCCTTTATAGATATCAAAACTTTACATGTCATTAATTTGACGTAAACTAATTAAGTCCATGGAGTGCAGTATTTATTTGATATCAAACGTCACTTAATAAATACGGCTATTGATGGACGGTCGCCAGTGTTCGGAAATCGTCGTAAACTGCGAATTGTCTCTTGCTAAAGGCCGATGTGCATTCTTTATCGCCGGGTACTGTACCCATAGTACAAGCTTTGCTTAGTTTGGGACTAGGTCGATTTGTGTAAGATTGTCCCCTGTTATTTATTTATTTATTTAAAAAAAATGATTATTGGCTTCTTAACGCATCTAAGACATGTAAAATTTTTGGTCATTATATTATGTTTGAATAATAATTATGGTAAATATTTTGACTTTCATAAGTACAACTTCCGTTGCGTTGCTGTTTCAATGGTTTAAAATTCTTCATGGTTTTTTACAAAATAAAAAGCTATTGATAGAGTTAGCAAAAACCCTAAATCAAACATCAAACCAAACTTTATTGCCATATTTTATCGTCTATACGTAGGTGTTCATGCTATATTAATAGAAACATTATTGAATTTTGTTCACTGTGATTGATTTTATCCCACTGCTGGCCACATGTTTCCTCTCAAAATTAGAAGACTTTGGGCTGTAGTTTCCACGTGGCCCAGGTGCATATTGGGAACTTCTCACATACCATTGTATTGCTTATACTATACATACATCTGATATGCGGATTTTTGCTTCACCGAAATGCTCGTGGTAAACTTAAAATCATCATCTTGGGCGTAGTTCCCACGCGGAATTTCTTCGCAGGTGTATACAGGTTTCCTTATGATATTTTCTTTCACCGTAAAGCTCATGGTAAATTTCTAATGTAATTTTGCACATAAATTCCGAAAAACTCAGCGGTGCAGCCGGGATTTGAACCCACTGAACTTCAAATGTAAAAACTCAAAGTTGTGACACCAACTTCAATATCACGATCCTCTGCTTCGGAGACTCTAAATTAAACTACAAGATTACCTTGATTTTTTATAAATATCCTCAACAAATCCTACTAATATTACAAACGCGAAAGTTTGTAAGTATGTATGGATGGATGTTTGTTACTCTTTCACGCTAATACGGTATGACGGATTCTGATGAATTTTGGCACACAGATACTAGGGGCGTTCAATAAAAAGTGAGAATGAGTATGTTATAAACAACTTTTACTAAATGTCATTTTATTTTTCGACATAGTCACCTTTTAGCATAATACACTTAGTATATCTTTTTTCTAAACTTAAAATTCCATTTTTAAAAAAGGTCTCATCTTGAGTACTTAAAAAATCTTGTACTGCAGCGACTACCGCGTCGTCGTCTTCAAATTTCTGGCCTCTCAGGTATTGTTTCAATCTCGGAAATAGGTAGAAATCACTGGGAGCGAGATCTGGTGAATACGGAGGATGCTTAAGAATATCGAACCCAGCATCACGAATTGCAGCCATTGCAACGGCGGACTTGTGTGCCGGGGCATTGTCCTGGTGGAACAGCACAACTTTCGAGAGTTTACCTCGCCGTTTTTCGCGGATCTCATTGCGCAATGTTGCTATTTGTTTGGCGTATAATGTGCCCGTAATAGTGGCTCCATGCTCGAGATACTCAATCATTAATACCCCTTTACCATCCCAAAACACAGAGCCCATGACCTTACCGGCAGATGGGCTCACCTTGAATTTCTTCGGAGTTGGAGATGATGGCCTTTTCCATGTCATAGACTGCAGTTTCGTTTCTGGGTCGTAATGATGGAGCCATGTTTCGTCCATTGTTATAAATCGCGCCAAAAAAAGTTCCCGGTCTTGCTGCATCAGGTTCAAAGCTTCTTGACAAATCTCTAGTCTAGTTTGTTTTTGCGTGTCAGTAAGCATTCTTGGTACCCAACGCGCAGATACCTTTTTCATACCCAAGCGTTCATGTAAAATATTATGCACGCTCCCCGTTGAAATCTTTACATTTTCAGCAATAAAACGAACCGTGACACGACGATCCGCCAAAACTGAGTTTTCGACTTTTTTTACAATTTCTTCAGTTACTGCTGTAGTAGGGCGTCCGGAGCGGGGGTCGTCCATTGTCGATATTCTTCCACGTCTAAATTCGGCGCACCAACGTGCGACTGTCGAATACGGAGGAGCATTAGACCCTAAAGTGTCCCGCAAATCCAAATTGACTTGGTCCGTAGAAAAATTTTTCAAACACAAGTATTTGATAACGGCGCGCAGTTCAATTTTCTCCATTTTCGCTAACGTACTCAATAGCATTGCAAAGAAATTACCGTATATTTTTTTAAACAAAAGACAGTTAGTTTCTTTTTTCATAGCAATCAGTTAGATAGATTAGCTTTACCGGCCAGTATTTAATTTCGTAATATTAAAAGAGTTTGCATCTCATTCTCACTTTATATTGAACGCCCCTCGTAGTTTATAATCCGTATTAACATATAGAATACTTTTTATCCCGGAAAATTGCATAGTTCCCGCGGGATAGCGAGAAACGAATTATTCGCAGACGGAGTCGCGGGCAGCAGCTCATACAATATAAAACTTATTGAAATATGAAGTAAACCCTCTATTCCTTGTTTGAATTTGATCCCTAAGTCAACAAATGATCAGAATTCATTCAATTACTTTTATAAATACTTTTAGTTTAGTACTTCAGATAAAAATTTCTAACTGTACATAAACAGCATTAAATTTTCTTACATCAACCGCCTCATGTTTCAATCGATAGTTTTCATTCCGATTGAAACCTAATGGAAGATTGATAGTACGTTCGCTTCGCTGCTGAATTATTATGTAGGCTGCTCGGCTACGAATACTGCTTCAAAAAGGAATAAATCAATGAAGACCCAAACACGTTTTGAATAAATAATATTCCAAGTTGGTTCGCCTCTTTAATGCTTTTCTGATGCGAGTTCCGTAAAATCATTTGCACCAAGAAAATTTCTAATAAACAGCTAATAATTATCTGTGACAAAAGCTCCTAAAGTTTTAATTTTCCATGAAATTGAGATCAAATTGCTAAGACGTTTATAGACATCTCGCCTACCCAATATACCCGTAAACTTAGTTCAAATTTCCAATACGGGCAAAATTGGTTTACTAGTGAAATGCTCCTTGATGTGTAAAGACGATATTGATAAGAGGCAATAACAATATCATATTACGTATAGGTATATCGGAATCCTTTTTCGTAATATATTGTGCACTGCTCAGTATTTTATGTGTTAAAAAGACTTATCGGAACACGGCTATATCACACTCCACTCCTAAACTTGTAAGTATCTTAAACATCGATAAAAATCCTCAGGCTGAAATAGATACACTATAGACACTGTAGGTAGACATAAGCATGCGTTACCATTTAGATGGTACACTAAGTTAGCCATCAGTGCCGTGACAGACAAAGGTGGAGATGCCGGAATCGCGTAAACGCGTTCTTGAGTGACTGGCCAGACATAAGCGTAGACAGGATAAATCGGAAGTCCAATGAAAATTAAAAAAAAAATAACACTGCTCAAATATTCTAAAGACCAAACGGGATCGTAATCGCAAATGTAATAGTCAATGGATAATCATCCTGATTATGAAGCTAATGGTTTGGTTTGGCGTATGAAGTATGGCAAATGAGCAACCGTACACCTACTTAATAGAAGTTTACGCACACTCTGACTTAATGCTGAAAGCTAAATATCAATCAATACGCTTGTGTGTGACATTAAATTGATCGACAAAAGCCTTGAAATTGAAGGTAATGGACATACCAGCAGAATGGATTTCATTTGGCAAAATATCACTACACTAGCGTCTAAAAGTTTACTCTCGACTCGACTTGGTTTAGAAATCCCCAGTATTATTTAAAGTTAAGCTAATATCATGCTAATATGAAGTAAAGTTGGCTAGTCGAAGTAACTTATCGCGAGAAGATATGTTTAGTTTAGTTTGCTTCTCTTTTGTTTCGTCGTCGCGTTTTTATTATTTTAATACGAGCTGCTGCCCGCGACTGCGAAGAATTAGTTTATCGCTATCCCGCGGGAACTATGCAATTTTCCGGGATAAAAGTATCCTATATGTTAATCCGGATTATAAACTATCTGTGGCCAAATTTCATCAGAATCCGTCAAACCGTATTAGCGTGAAAGAGTAACAAACATCCATCCATACTTACAAACTTTCGCGTTTATAATATTAGTAGGATTGTAAACCGGGGTGCCTTTGATCAAATAGGGGCAACTTTGATAGTTTTAAAATCGCTATAAAGTCGACATTATTCATATGAGGTAAATGGTGGACAAAAAGAAGAGCAATTAAAACATCGACACGGAATAGCGAATGCTAACAAAAATACGTGAGTTCGTTGGCAAACTACTTCTTAAAGTCGCCCCGCAGTTCAAAGTCGCCCCGGTTTACTATACGTGAAAGAATATCGCCCAAGTTAAAGACAATCTGAGAATATTTCTAGCTCATCTTATCCTTCTCATAATTGCAGCTAAGCCACCGAAGCCATATTTAGGAAAGCACTGGCCCAATGTTTTAAAAATAATTTTACCACATTATTCGTAATCATACAATACAATACAAATTATTCTTTATTGATCACCAAAAACAGTACAGTGACATTACAAAAATAAAAATTCAGGCAGACAATAGGCGGTCTTATCGCTAAAAAGCGATCTCTTCCAGACAACCAATTACTCAGAAATTAATAAATATCAACAGACTAATGTAGGTGGCAGAAATAACAGACAAGAGAAACGCAGTATTACATAATAGACAACAAACAATAAAAACACTACAAAAATAATATAAATTTTATAAATAAACAAATACATTCAATATAATACTTATACTATACACTACATATACTTTATACAAAATATCAAATCATAAAGAGTTGCCAAATTTATAGAGTGCAACAACGTAGTAGATATAAATTAAATAGACGCTGCACTTTTTTCGTGTCTGATACATTAGTCATACCACCTCTGTGTTCTCTGGTTCGTGGTCGTCACTTCAGAATGGTTATTTATGTTCCCTATTGCCACTTCAACCTAGATAATATTCGAGCTATGTTGCGGGCTCTAGTTCTTCTGTGAATTTCCGTATTCCTGATTATATCGTGCATAGAAACTCCGAGGATAGCTCTCTCCATTGTCTGTTGCGTGAATCTTAGCCTCTCCAAAAGGCTAAGAGTCAAGGACTTATCTAAACTTAAGTTGTTGTGTCGGTGTCTTAGGTTAGCAAATATCAAAGTGACATAATCAAGATAAATAATGTTCAATTAACATCACTTTAGCGAGCAAAGTCAAGAATAAGTAGATTAAATCCCATCAAAAACATAAATGTGGAAATGAGAGCCAAGTTTAATATTAACAATAACAACACATGCGTTCTTAATATTTCATCAAGCTCTTCATTTTCACATTTATGTTTTTGATGGGATAAGTATAGTTGATTATTGTAGAGAAATAATTATTATTCATCATTCAAAAGTGATATTTAACGTAAAAGATTTTGCTTTTATAACCTCAACTTCGACTAGATGCAAATAGAAATCGATTGCCTAAAAAAACTGGGATTTTTGGATTTTTGCCACTTTTTCTTTGTTTTTTTGATGTGAAAACAGTTATTTTTTTGACGTCAAAACTCTGTGCGCGGTTAGAAGTTTTTTATTGAAATTCAAGATTCGGTAATTACTGTACTATACACCGTGAAATTTTAGTGGTTGTTTTCCCGAAACGAGGTGATTTAGTTTCGATTGTACAATCGATTTATAATTACTATTTTGACTAGAGTCAAAAATCCAATTGTGAAAAACGAAAGTCGAAAATGACCGCAAACCAATAGTAACGCTTCGTTGGTACAAGTAGCGTACGATCGTAAGATAGGTTAGGTACCAACGAAGCGTTACTATTGGTTTGCGGTCATTTTCGACTTTCGTTTTTCACAATTGGATTTTTGACTCTAGTCAAAATAGTAATTATAAATCGATTGTACAATCAATACTAAATGACCTCGTTTCGGGAAAACAACCACTAAAATTTCACGGTGTATACTAGACCCGTTAAAATTTCAAGTGTGTTGGTCAAATTAATTTTAAGTTATAGCATAAAAGTGGTCCAAAATGACATAACCTACTGATCGTGTACTTAATTAATGTGTTAATTTTTACACGTCGCAATCGCGGCAGAATGTGAGAGACTTTTATTTATATTTTCAGAAACGTTTATTTTGTACCATGTTCTATGTAAATAAATAAATTATCATTATCATTATCATTATCGTGTAACCTACGGCCGTTGTGTCGTCTTTTTACTTTGCGTACTTGGCTGACACTCTACCGTGTTTCTAGATTATAAGGATGTCTGCGATAGAGCTCTCTAGTTTCCAGGATTATAATATAATTTCCGAATCGACACCACAACAGCGTTTCCCCTTTAAAGTGTTGAATAATGCATGCGTCTGACTTACACGAGAGTAGGTGGGTTAGTTAACTAGGTGGATACAAGTTATAAGGATATCAAGGGATCCGATCTATTTGATGTGGGTAACAGCTCGTCTATCGTGGTTTCTTGAGTTTTTCTGGGATTCCTACTGGAATGTAAAACATACAAAGAAATGTATTGTATAGGTAGGTACTTAGGAAAATCAAAATAGGGTACGGTAGGTAAATAGTTATAAGTGAAACATTAATAAAATAATTTATGGATAAAATAGCATTTTCCCTGCTACTGGGTCAAAATAACATATGGTCTTCTTGTGTCACTTTATCATTTTTGCTCTTCAGGACTTTACACATTTTAGGCAGGCTTTTTTCCTAGACTTTCTACAAACTAAGTAACTAACTACAGGTCGTTCAATACTGATAAATAGGCGTACGTGTAGGTACTTTATCACACTAATATTATAAAGACGAAAGTTTGTGAGTGTGTGAGTGTGTATGTTTGTTACTTCTTCACATCTAAACGGCTGGAGCAATTTTAATAAAATTTGGTATGGAGCTAGCTGACACCCTGGTTTAACACATAGGGTACTTTTTATCCCGGAAAATTGCGTAGTTCCTGCGGGATAGCGATAACCGAATTCTTGGCAGACGGAGTCGCGGGCAACAGCTAGTAAGATCTAATTAAGTAATTGATCTTATTCTACTAATATAATAAACGAGAAAAATTGGGAAGATATTTGGATATAACAAATATGTTAGTCGATTTAAAGACAGTCAGTAGAATGGATTTAGATGAAACATAGGATACTTAATATTCCAGTAATAAGTTCCCGTGGGATAATATTATTACTTTAACGTGTTCCCGCAACCTTAACCAGGTCGACGCTCTATCTTAATGAAGGACTACTCACACCGTGTATTCCGGTCCGTGGACGCCACTTGAGAATCTTTCGGCTCCATCAGCCATCGTTCTACAAGATTTATAAATAACTAGCTGATGCCCGCAGCTTCGCCTCCGGTGAAGTAGATTAAAACCTGTTTTCCCGTGGGAATGAGATATTTTCTCGTGGTAAAAACTAGCCTTTGTAACACTCCAGCCCTTCAACTATGTCCGTACAAAAAATCACGGCAATCCGTCGCTTAGTTTCGACGTCAAAGAAGACAAACAAGCACACTTTCTTTCACATTTATAATATTAGTATGGAAGTATGGATTTATGGGATCAGACGTTATCTTGCGCAGGTCCATATCTATGAACTTAAATCAAATATTAACTTGTTAATCTACTACTACATCATCATAATAATTATCTCTATTCACATCTATTGGCTCGAGTAGTCGGACATAGTGCTGCAATAAGGATCTATTAATTAATCAGACCTTTCAACTCTATGAAGCTGGGACGCCTGTGATACGGATAGGTACAAAGCAAATCCTATTAGGTACCTAATGCGTAGAAATGTGTTCTTTGATCAGAATTAGGCCAATTGGTGGTGGCGGTACATTCTTACAGCTAATGTTAGCACGGCCAGTTGGTACAAGTTTTATGTTTAATTTTTTTTTTTTATTATTTGTTTAGTCAGATAAAAACATAATAAGTACAGAAATACTTATCTCTATATTATGTATACCTCTGCTAATTGTTGGCAGAAAGTGTAAACCCCTTAGTAACTATTTTAACTCCTTTTTTAGGGTTCCGTACTCAACTAGGAACCCTTATAGTTTCGCCATGTCTGTCCGTCTGTCTGTCTGTCCGCGGCTATGCTCAGAGACTGTTAGTACTAGAAGGCTGTAATTTGGCATGAATATATGTATATATCAGTCACGCCGACAAAGTGGTAAAATAAAAAATATTTTTTTTTTAGGGTACCTCCCACAGACGTAAAGGGGGGGTGATTTATTTTTCTCGACTAACCCTATAGTGTGGGATATTGTTAGATAGGTCTTTTAAAACCATTATGGGTTTGCTAAAATGATTTTTCTATTCAGTGATCTGTTTGCGAAATATTCAACTTTAAAGTGAAAATTTTCATTAAAATCGACCGTCCCCCCCCCTCTAAAATCTAAACTGTTGGGTGGAAAAATTTGAAAAAGTTCAGAATGGTAGTAAATATATCAAATTTACTAGAAATATTATAGCGGCTAAGATTGCTTGGAAATTATTTGTAGTTTAAAAGTAAATAGTAGCCTAAGGTATAAAACATACCTAAACTTGGATAATTCCGTACACATACGAAATCCTTAGAAAAATATTACCTGATTTTTTCGTAATGGTTACGGAACCCTACCGTGGGCGTGTCCGCTCTTGGTCGGTTTTTCTTTTTTTATCTACGAGTCCTTTGCATTTATTTGCAATATCTCTATGTTTATATCTTTAATTTAAATTTTACACTATGATACCTAGATAAAACAAACATACATGTCAGTGGAAACTGTTCTGGCCGTTGTAATAATATTGTGTAATAATATTGTATTGTACTTTGTAATATTTATGCTGATTGTTTACCAATAATAAAAAAATAATAAAAACTTTGGTAACTATTTTAAACCCGTTTAAAATTTGGAGTCTTGCTTTCGTTTGTTTCGCTTAATAATGTGTATTCCGGTTTTATATTAATTTCGTTCTTCATTAAATAAATAAATAAAATTAATATCATGGGACAATTCACACCAATTGACCTAGTCCCAAACTAAGCAAAGCTTGTACTATGGGTACTAGACAACGGATAAACATACTTATATACATATTAAACACCCAAGACCCGAGAACAAACATTCGTATTTTTCATACAAATATCTGCCCCGACATGAGAATCGAACCCGGGACCTCAAGCTTCGTAGTCTGGTTCTCTAACCACTCGGCCATCTGGTCGTCAATTGTTTCTATATCGAGTATTATTATGTATTATAATAGCACACTTGATGGTAGCAGTTTGATTACATTTCAGTTTGTATTCGGTATTTAATTAATAATGCTCCATTGTCTCAAGGAATACACACTTGAAACGTCTGTTATTTTCTGCAGAAAATAGGTCATACCAACTTCTAAAATATGAAAGATGTTTTAAATTCAGAAATATTTCTGCAGATTAAATTAGTTTGATTAAACATCCCTGTAAATATTTAAAAGATTTTACATTCATAAGTGTATAAAAAATTTGTCAACCACAATTAAACTTTAATTCAAAGTGTGCCCCGACACAGGCGTGACTTTGAATCAAAATTACCAAAAAACCTTTATATGAATGTTTACTCAAACTATCCTTACCATTTGCTGTAATATTTTAGACGAACATTAGCCCATGTTCTTGGATATTTCATCGTTCTCCTTTATTCTTGTTTAAAGTAAAAAAAATATCCTACAGGAACTCACTACCGGTAAATTCAGTACCTATCCTATATCTCAATCCAGATCTTTGTCCATCTGCACGACAAGTTTCATAATGATACATACTACAGTTGAGCCGTTATTGCGTGAAAGACTAACAAACATTTAAACATCCAAATAAGTATCCAAACATCTTCACAATCTTTCTCATTTATATTATTATTAGGATTAGTTTTGAAGCATCTCCAAAACTAATCTAAAATACCTTGTATATTTACTCTAAGTGCTAAACATAATATTGTTTCGTTGATAACTTGTGTTATTGGAAACACTACATTTTGAATGATTAAACACTTCTTCTGAGTGCTAGATTACGACGAACACGGGGCCATAATTATCCTAGCAGTAGACAGAAGCGTAAGTCGATTATTAGCGTCCCTTGAACATTTCACGACTGGCCGCACAATTATTATTTCCCTTTATCACACATAAACACGCTTGCAATAATATCTAACAGCAATATTTATGGCCTACACAAAACCACCATTAAGCACCTTAACGGAATGAGAACGTAATTTTTATTTATGAGACAGGTTCTTTGATAAGTAAAATGCATTGGGTTGTTAGATTATTTCATTAATTCCGATACCAGTCATCGTACTTTCGGACAATTTTGACGAATAAATCTTTGATCAGTGACAACCATTCATAACCTACTATCTTTTGGCAACAGATCTCGAGTCCTCGAGTCTACATTTTAGAGTTCAGACTCACAATCACAATACTTGACTCATAAATACAGGCTCTGTTGCTCGATGTGTTGCGAGCTTAACAAGTTTCCGAATAGATTCACTTTCGAAATGAATTCTAGAGTTTTCTGGTGTGTTAGAGTATCCTTATTATAAATAATAAATAAATAAATAATCACGGTACAATTCACACCAATTGACCTAGTGCCAAAGTAAGCTAAGCAAAGCTTGTGTTATGGGTACTAAGCAACGGATAAACATACTTATATGTATAGATAGATACATACTTAAATACATATTAAACACCCAAGACCCGAGAACAAACATTCGTATTTTTAACCGACTGCAAAAAAGGAGGAGGTTCTATGTTTCATACAAAATAAAATATATAAAAGTACATATTAATAATCATCATAACTATTAAATCATTATTTTTTTAATTTGTGCATAAAAAACTGCATCTACAAAATGAAACGTTGCCTAAAAACAATGTTAATATAACAAACTCATTTTACCTCACATTTTCATTAAATATGTCTGAAAATAAAACATTTTCGTTTGCAACCGTAATAAATGGTGACTTGCTAAATACGAGCACGGAATCGTACTCAATTTGTTATTCTAACATTTTAATCTTCCGTTTAACACCCGCTTTTATCGCAATTAATTGGAACTTAAGCTTTGAAATATATGTTTCTTTGCACTTAACATTTTATGTCCCTATAAATTAAAGTAATACATACTTAACAACAATAATTAAAAGTTTTTTTACGCTATTTGTATGTATGTGTACCAAATAATGAATAGTGAAGTTCACATCCTATATTTCTAATATTATAAATGCGAAAGTTTGTAGGAATGTTTTTTACTCTTTTAGGTTAAAATGATTTGACGGATTCTAGTGAAATTTGGTACACAAATAGTTAGTAGCCTGGATTTAACGTATAGGATACTTTATATCCCGGAAAGTTGCATAGTTTCCACAGGATAGCGATAGACGGATTATTCGCTGACGGGATGGAGTCGCGGGCAACAGTTAGTTTACAAATATTATAAATTCAAAATGTTTTCCTTCACCTGATGGTAAATTTCAAATATAATTTCGCACATAAATTCCAAAAACTCAGGGGAGCGTGCCCGGATTCTAACTCTCGCCCTCTGCTTGAGAATCAATAGGTAATACCACTAGGCCACCACCAGCTACGTGGACGTGCACCACTACGTAATTTTTGGGTATTCCCGTGAAAACTAGGTAAAATCCTGGTAACCACTGGTATGTTTATTTAACAAACGGATCCGTGCCCAATTTAAGGCATTCGTTTTGCTTTTTTTTTAATCTGTATAATTGGATTTAAATGAAACAGTTGAGACTAGAATGCACAATTTTTTTCACTTCCCGCATACGAGGGTTTAATTCAGTTGATATAATAACCAATGGTACCTATACGCAAAGGCTAGTAAAGTTGTAAAAAATAGAACCAAATCAAACTTGTGGATCAGATCCAGACAAAGTTACCTCGTGTGTACCCTTGTTGTCAGCAATTCGAGGTTTACAAATAAGATTTATTATTTCAATAAATGCCCCAGCTGACACTGAGTTTAGTTTCAAACTAAATACAAACTGAAATATAGATGCACAGAAAAAACCCGAGAAAAAAGACCAATACTGGGAATCGAACCCATCCATCTCTTGGTCCAGGTGAGCGGGTAGCTCCGAAGGAGTGTTGAAGTCTCTCGGTAGAGGGCATTAACATAGATGCGCTTTATCACTGCCTAATGTGATTATAACAGACTGAAGTGTACGATGTATGGGAAAGATTCGTCGCTAACTTCTAGACCAGTGATGGTGTAGGGGTAAGCACGCAGCACGGAACGCTGAGGACCTGGGTTCGATTCCCAGCATTGGTCTTTTTTCTGGGGTTTTTTCTGTGCATCTATATTTCAGTTTGTATTTAGTTTGAAATATATGGTTTCACGGGATGACCGTAAAAGTAATAAAAAATGAAGTTGAAGAAAATAAAAAAATAAATAGAAAAAGATACTTCATACTTAACTGAGTTTAGTGTAAATAAATTAATTTGGAGGAAGTGCGAAACTTTTAAACTTTCCCGGCCGATGCACCACATGTTCGAGTGTCGAACGCACCGATGTGATTAAAACCACGGTTGCTTAGGGAATGACAATTTTATTAAAGTTGACAGCCCTTTTATAAGCTGTCGGAAAACTCTCGATAGCGCCATTTACAATTTTCGGTAGGCGAGACAGTGCCATCTATAGCAAAACATCAGAACTAAAAGTTACAGTTTAACACAGTTTAACATTCCGCCCACCAAGGACAAACTGAACAATTGTCCTTACCTCCGCCCACCATGAGGCAGTGTAAAACATAATCTTAAACAAAACAGACTTACAATGAGCACATACTTACACAAACCATAAACATAAAACATAATATGTATAACAAAACACAATTAAGTAGCAATACTTATAAGTACAATCACTAACACTGCATTAATAATGTTACTAGCACAACAACAAATAAAATCACAGCTCACCTACTGACATAACTACCTAACCCTTTCGTTACTAAACCTAACCAAAAAAATTAATTGGTCTGAAAACTAACAAAACAAATACCCATTTTTATAATATAAACTTAATAACAGATTATGATTCTATAGGCAAAAAACAAAGTTTACCTACAGATCTCTTAATAATGTTGCCCTTGCAACGTAAACTAACCACTCGCGTGATTCCATCCGACCCTGGGTGTTTCTCTACTACAATGCCATACAGCCACCGTGCCGGAGGCAAATCATCATCTTTTACCAGAACAATGTCACCTACAGTTGGTTCAGGTGTTAGATTTGTCCACTTGTAGCGATGGTGAAACTGTGTCAGATATTCACTCGACCAACGACGCCAAAAATCTTGTACCATTTTTTGCGTTAATTGCCATCTTCTTAAACTATTTACATTTGAGGCCTTGTAGTTGGAATCCGGAGCCAGCACAAGCGGTTCGCCTACAAGAAAATGACCAGGTGTCAAAGGCATAGGGACATCGTTATTATCACAAATCCGTGACATTGGCCTTGAATTGAGACAAGCCTCAATTTGTGACAACACAGTTGCCATTTCCTCGAAGGTCAACGTCGAATTTCCTACAACTCTCTTCAAATGGTGCTTCGTAGACTTTATTCCCGCTTCCCAGAGCCCTCCAAAGTTGGGAGAATGCGGTGGGATAAAGTGCCAGTTGGTTCCATTAATAGCTAGTTGATCAGCAATCTCAATAGCCATACTCGACCTTTCTTCAGCGTACAAGTGCCTTAACTCGCGCGCAGCACCGACAAAGTTAGTTCCATTGTCACTCCACATGTCTGCGCAGTGACCACGTCGTGCTGTAAAGCGCTTGAACGCTGCTAGAAAACCTTGAGCTGTCATATCACTCACCGCCTCAAGATGCACCGCCCTTGTCGCCATGCAAATAAAGAGGCAGATATACCCTTTACAGGAGCGATGGCCTCTGCCTTTTGCGGTTCGCAAATTGATGGGGCCTGCATAATCCACCCCACTCTGACAGAAAGGTCGACTAACAGTTCCTCTAACTGAAGGTAACTGACCCATCAAAGGATGCTTTGATAATGCGGCAAATCTGGCACATATTGTACATTTGCGAACAAAGAACTTTACCGCATTTGTTGCACCAATTATAAAATATTTTGATTTCAAATAATTGAGCATCAACTGAGGATTGCCGTGCAAAGTTCTGTCATGAGCATCATCTATGATCAACTTCGTTAAGTGTGAATTAGCAGGAAGAATGATTGGATGCTTCATTTCTTCACTGATCCCTGCATGATTTAATCTCCCACTAACTCTTAAGATACCAGCTTCATCAATGTAAGGATTCAACGAGGTAAGCTTGCTTTTTTTACTAATCTTTATCTTTTCTTTCAGGTTTGCCAGCTCTTCATCGAAGTATTTATTTTGAACAAATTTAATGCATGTCAATAAACTGTCCTGTATTTCCTTACTTGTTAACCACTGACGACAAACTTCTTTTCTAGCCAGCTTTCCCAACCTCTTACAGAAAGCTACGATGCGGACGAGTTTTCTTAACTTTGAAAACTTCGAGATCAACTTTTCACCAAAGTCTTCAATGCCGTCATCATTTACATTACAGGTATTTACACATAGTTTGTTAGTTTTTTCTTCTAGATTAGTTTCCTTATGTACAATTTTCTTATAACTGATGTTTTTCTGTTTCAGCCATTCCGGACCTTCTCTCCAGAGCAGATTGTTTTCCAGTGGCTGAGTTCCCCGCGATGCACAGTCTGCTGGATTCTCTTTTGACAATACGTGTGACCACTGAGACGGCTCGATCGATGTTATTATTTCGGACACTCGATTGGCTACGAAGGTTTTCCATCTATTAGGACGACTGTTGAGCCATGAAAGCACTACCGTGGAGTCAGTCCACGCATGGATGTTCTGTTTGTCGACGACCATAACCTCTGCAACTTCCGTTATCAACTTGGTAAGTAGCACAGCCCCGCACAACTCTAGCCGCGGAATCGACACTTGTTTGATGGGTGCCACTTTAGTCTTGGACGTGATTAGGGAGACATGTACATTTCCTTTTTTGTCTACGGTCCGAGCATATACCACAGCAGCAAACGCTTCGTTCGAAGCATCGCAGAAACCCTGGAGTTCTAAAACATCATTGTCTGACTTGACATGAATCCATCTGGGAAGCTTGAACTTGGTAAGTTGATTCAAATTTTCTCTGTAGCATAACCAGTCCTTCTTTAATTGAGGCGGAACTTCTTCGTCCCACTCAATTCCAGAAAGCCACAATTTTTGTATAAAAATCTTGGCTGTAATTATTACTGGCGCCAACCATCCAAGCGGATCAAAGAGTCGCGAAATGTCGGATATCACGCTTCTCTTTGTCACAGGAACCTTAAGAGGAGGCAGCTGTACAGAGTACTCAAACTCGTCACTACTCCGATTCCAAGTAAGTCCCAAAATCTTCATTACTGAATCAGTTTTTAGTTCTAGATTGCCCTCTGCTTTTTGGCTATCTAGTTTAATTTCTTGCAATAACTCTTCGTTATTACTACTCCACTTCTGTAATTCAAATCCTCCTTTCTTTAACAAAGCATCTAATTCTATGTAAATACGCTTTCCTTCTTCAACAGATTCACACCCTGTCAGCAAATCGTCGACATAAAAGTGTTTCAGGACTCTTTCAGCAGCTAATGGAAACTGTTCTCCTTCATCGTGAGCGACTTGTTGAAGAGCCCGCACTGCAAGAAAAGGTGCTGAAGCAGTCCCGAATGTTACTCTAAGTAGTCTAAGATGCTTCAACTCTTCTTCAGGATTCTCGCGCCAGAGGATGCGCTGATAATCTGCGTCGTCTTGGTCTACTTTCACCTGTCTGTACATTTTTACTATGTCTGCCACAAGACAAACAGGGTGACATCGCCATTGAAGGATTGTGTGCCGTAGATCAGGTTGTAATCTTGGCCCCACTAATAGGTCTTGATTTAGTGAGACACCGTTGGTTCCAGGACACGAAGCGTCAAACACCACACGGAGCTTCGTTGTTGTTCTGTCTTCCCGGACCACAGGATGATGTGGTAAAATTACAACATTAGCTTTATGTCGTTCTTCCTTTGGCACAATCTCTGCATGACCCAGATCAACGTATTCTTTGATTACCTCTGCATAGCGTTTCTTAATTTGAGGATCCTTAGCAAATCTTCTTTCTAGTTGATTGAAGCGTCTTGTTGCTATAGCTTCAAAGTTGCCGTGTTGACAACTAGGATTTGAATCACGAAATGGAAGTTTCACTACATACCGACCTGTACTGTCACGAGTTGTCGTAGCAGCAAATATTTTCTCACAGTTCTTCTCCTCGTCGGTGTAGTGCTGTTTGGGATCCGACACAAAATTATCTGCCTCAAGCTCCCAAAACTTTTTGAGCAGCTCGTTTTCATCTACATGAATGTGGTTAATGCAGATCGTTTTGTGTAAATCCGATTCATCGCAATGAATCGGCCCTGAAAGGATCCAGCCCAAAGTGGTTCGTTGGGCAATAGGCGCTCCCAATGGAGCCTTGATGACACCATCGAGCAATATCTGTCCGTAAACGTCTGCTCCCAGCAGCATATCAATTTTGCCTGGAACATTGAATGACGGATCAGCTAGTTCTAAATCTGATAACTCTGACCATAACTCTACAACGACCCTTTTATCCGGTAGAGCCGAAGTGAGTTTGCCCAGCACAAAAGCATGAATCTCAACCTCATATTCAGGATTATGAAGTGATGCTATCTTAACATTCACCACCGCCTTGGAAACCATTGTTGGGTTTCCCTCACCTCCCAATCCTGAAATGTTGCTTCTGTGGGTAATTTTCTTAAGTCCTAGCAACTGGACTGCTGACTCCGTAATTAACGAAGCCTGAGAACCTTGGTCGAGTAAACATCTAAGCGTAACACTACATCCTGATTTTGACTGAGCGCTTACTAATGCCGTTGCCAACAAAACTTGACTGCGGTTGGTCGAAACACAGGCTGTGACGCTTGATGTATGATCATCACCTGAAGCAACTGTAGTTGTGTGCGTTACAACATTATTTTCAACCGAGTGTATTGCTTTCACTTCAGAATCGGTTGAGCTGGTAATAGTTTTGGGGTGTAGCAAAGAATGATGCTTGCGCTTACAAATTCGGCATCTAGTAGGAATACGGCATGAAAAAGCATTGTGACCTGAACCTAGACAATTAAAGCACAGATTGTTGGATTGGATGAAATCACGCCGAGTGTTAACTTCGACCTTTGCGAAATCTTTGCAATTACATAACTTATGAGTTTCAGAACAATAAGCACATGAAACGTCAATCACATGATGTACCCTTGCATTGACAGGAGCACTGGGACCTTTTAGACCAAAGTTATTTTTTGACAGTTTAGGATCGATAAATTCAAGTGCCCTGAATCTAGTTTCTAAAAAGTCCTGAAATTGCTTCAGTGTGGGTAAATCATCTGATGACTCGCTTACTTTAAGTTCCCACTGTTTTCTAGACTCGCTATCTAACTTAAGGCAGATTATATGGATCACAATTATATCCCAAGTACTTATGTCTATTCCTAAGTTTCGCAAAGAATATAAACACTCATTAGTCGTGTCTAACAACTCTTTAAGCGCGCTTGCAGATTCTGAGACTATGTTCTTCTGACTTAAAAGTCTCTTCAAGATACAATTTGACAGATATTTTTTGTTGTTGTAGCGCTTTTCGAGCTGATTCCAACATATTTGATAATTGTCTTGTGTAATCTGGACGTGACGTAAAAGCTGTTCAGCTTCACCGGTTAAGTGCCCTTTCAGATAGTGCAACTTCTGGACGTTGTCTAGAGACTCGTTCTTATGAATCAGTGAAACAAATAAATCACGAAAACTGATCCATTCGGAATACTTTCCTGAGAACGACGGAATGGATATCTTGGGCAATTTGATTAGATCGTTACTCCTGCTTTGAATTGCTGAGGTTGCCGTAACAAATGACCCGCTACTGCTTGCAGAAGAGAGAGTTGTCGCCTTTATGTTGCTTAATGCAGACTTCAGTTCGTACATGTAGTCTGTGTACAACTCCTCAGTAACTTCATACAGTTCAGTCTTGGCATAAGTACTAGAATTGATAAGTTCCTCATCACACTCTTGAACAATCTGTGTATGTGTTGATGAGAACTCTGTCCACAATTTGTCTAAAGTTACGATTCTAGTACTGATGTAATCTGTTGAGGCAAGTCGATCTTTAGGAGACTTCTTAAAGTTCAATTTTGCCCTTCCAATTCGCTTATTTAAATCAACTTGAAGTTTGATATAAATATCCATCTCGAATTTTTCTAAGTGTTTAGCGACTTTAAATCCTGACTGAAAACGGGCGTGGATTCCCCGTAGTTCCACTTTTCTCGAAACTATTCTAAGTCGCTAAACTACTTCTAATTTTTCTATGTCCCGATTTAATGCAAATTTTCTAAGTCCAAATATTTTCTTGAGAATTTTACAAGTCTTTGACAGTTCGCACTACGTAATAATTAAATGTACTCACAGTTTCGCACTTGACTAATACCACACGTCACTCACGTCCCTGTCGGTGTCCACGATGACGTCGGAGGCTCTTCCCGCCTCTAGCACTCTTGACAGCAATCCGCTGCCACGTCAGTGCTTGGTGGACCCGCAGCCGCTACTCCACTAGGCCAATCCAACTCGTAGGACCATGTTCGAGTGTCGAACGCACCGATGTGATTAAAACCACGGTTGCTTAGGGAATGACAATTTTATTAAAGTTGACAGCCCTTTTATAAGCTGTCGGAAAACTCTCGATAGCGCCATTTACAATTTTCGGTAGGCGAGACAGTGCCATCTATAGCAAAACATCAGAACTAAAAGTTACAGTTTAACACAGTTTAACAATTTCACTAATATCAATTTACCAACCGAGATTTAATTAATGTTTGCACAGTCTTGCTTTAATTGGGCTATGGCTATCCCTTGGCGTACCTACGTTTAGATTGCAGCTCGCCCATACAAACAACTTGGACATTCATTAGTCTTAGTGAAAAGCGTGAAAAATCATGCGACAGCATTACATTGCAGCCTTATATCCGTCCCTTGAAGCTCGTTATAATCGTGGTACCACAATGTAATACATATTGCAGCGGTTCTCGTGTGTCAACTAGGCATTTGGCGTTGCAAGTCGGTCCCTAAGTATAAATAATTTTATTAGTAAGTTCAACGACCTTTCAGTATTGTTACTGCCGCTCGCGTACAATATTGTAATTTGTGAATGAGCGGCTGAGTAATGACGGGTTCTCATACTATTTTTTTCCAAAGATCGCACTTAGCACGCTGCTCACTCGTTACATAAACTAACAAAATGTTCTAGCTCGTTGAATGAAACCGACGACTTTTTTCTGTCCAACACCCTTAGAAAAATTACAAGACTGTTTATATTTCCATTTAAGTCCCATGCCCTCAAAAACAGCGTTTTTCAGGAAAAGAAAAATTATAATAAGGTTCCGGACTAGGTACATAAGAAACATAGAAGATGTAACAATTTTCAAAACCAAATTATTTAAATTTTTAGTGAACAAAATTATTAGTATACTGTTAATCAATTTATGTCAGACTGCAATTAATGGTAACTGCGCATCCCATTGTGATAGTTCCGTTAATAGCTATAAATTTTTTCACTTCTCATGCTCTTAAAATGTTACTTTAGTCTCTGCATATCGGGACTAAAGCTCTTTTTTGATCTCTAGGGATTAAAGTAATTTTTTTTTTTAATTTACTTTGGAAACCCCTAAACTGCCAAACACGGTGTTTGTGAATGGAGGATTATCGCGTGATTATCGCCATTTTCAGTGACTGGGTATAGGGCGTTGAAATAACCTCAAAATGACAACTGTATAAAAAATATTTAAAAAATAATAATTTCGTGAAACACGATGAACAGTTAAATTACGAATATTAATCTATTTAATTATATTAAACATGAATTCATTTTATTCTACATGTAAAGAAAGATTTCCTTTAGCTTACGTGGTTTTTATTTTGTTTTTTTTTTAAAGCGCTGTCGGTAAAGCAGTTCCCTGCTCTGTCGATAAAATAGCAATCTGCACTGTCGGCAAAGCAGTCATGCTGGAGTGTACGGTAGATAGAGCAGTTAGTTACGTTTGAAAATTAATAATTATGGCGTGACTTAAAAATGATGCGATGTTAGTTGTTGCATTTAATAGTAAATAGAAAGTATAATTAATTAGATATAATTTAACAAAGAATTGGCATATAGAAAATAAACTTAAAATGTCGTTTCTTTATTCACAGGTACTTAAGTGTTTCAGTTAACAATATATTTTGTGTGTGAACTTAGTTAGTTCAATTAGTTTACTTTATTTGCCGATTCTAATGAATGAACAATTCGCTGCTTTGCTAAAAAACCGGCCTAATTCGAAATGATACGCTGTGTAACTATCCACTTTATTTGCAATAATTAAAGTATTTAAGTTACACAGCGTATCATTTCGAATTAGGCCGGTTTTTTTAGCAAAGCAGCGAATTACCATTCTTATATGCATAGTTCAATTAGTTTTAACATAGTTTTAAGTTTGAATCTGTTGGTTAATTATGCAAGCATTTAAAGCGGCACTTTACAAAAGAATATAAAAGAAAAGAAAAGACCGCGGAATTTTTTTTTTGCTATTTGAGTTTTGAACAGATGTCCATTGCTCGTATTGTGCATACGTTGTAAAACAGTAATTTTGTACGTCGTTTTTTTCCTCGCATTCAAAGTGAAAAGTAGAGTGTTTAACGCGAGACTAAACTACCATAATGACAACTCGAATTATAGCCACCCTCGCTCTCGCTCGGGTGGCTAAATATCTCGTGTCATTATGGCTTGTTTTAGTCCCTTGTTGAACAATCTACTATTGTATGCCTTGCGGCCCAACATGGTGATTAACTGTCACATTTAAGATCTGTGCTTATGTACAATTATACCCGTGTTGAACAAATAAACTATTACTATTTCTATATTTTTAAAATTGTTTCCTGATTATATCAGATTGACATAATGTAAAGATACTTCATCGTGTTACGGTTTTAAGAAGATTTAAGAAGCTATTAAAGTCTCTGCAATTTAGTCTAATTGAGAAGCTACAGTTGGCAAATGTTCCCATATTCCGACATTAGTTTCTTAACATTGTATGAGCGAGCCACAAGTCGAGCGAGCCAGGAAAAGCTTTGAAAGCGCTACACTTAGCCCAGGAGCTCACGTATAGCAGCAGTTAACAAGGTTTTAGTGGACTGCCTATCCATTACTCCGCGTCTAGTTAGGATTAGTCAGACAATTTACAACCAACATTCATGGGAGAGTAATTTAAGTGCAGCGGACGACACTCTTAACTGACCATTTGAGTACCTACCTTGTATACGTAGTCTCATTTAACTGACGATAGTTCAAATCCGTTGAGCACTTTTACGCGCTGCTTGTGCCTTAGAATACGTATTAAGAACGCTATGCTCCAATGAAAGTTTTTAATGTTTAAAAAAAGTATATTGCCCTCGTGTTAAAGCCTTACCGAGCTTTTCGCGCTAGTCGATTTTAGGCATTCTATGCACTCGTGTACATATAGGGCCGGCGCCCACTGACGGCATGGCACGGCGTGGCATTTTATTACTATCAAGTTATTTTGAATCTTATTTCAATGAGTTTAGAATTCATGTTACTTTATTGGTTATGCGTGGCGTCGGCCCTCAGGACGTCGCGGCATCGTGGTATCGAAATAAAGTAACATGAATTCTAAACTCATTGAAATAAGATTCAAAATAACATGATAGTAATAAAATGCCACGTCGTGCCATGCCGTCAGTGGGTGCCGGCCTATATGCGTGAGAGCGGCTAGAATCAAAGTCTTGCGTAAGCGCGAGCGACTCGAGTTCCCCGTCCGATGGCCGAAGGAGATCTAGCGCAGGGGGGGGCACACTTACATATATCACACTTTTCATGCGACTACAGCGAACTCTGGTGTTTTTTAAAGAACTAAATTAGCGGCCATCTTGGTTGACTTGTCAAACTTGTCAGTTGTCATTCATCGGCCATGGCCATGGCGTACCAAATTGTACGGTCAAGGACATTAATTGATAGGCCACTTGCCAACGTTCGTATTTTAGCCGTATAGTGCAAATCGGGTTTAGCCGCTTATACTTCGTATATGCTGATTTGAATTAGACGGCTCAAATACGAATAGTGGCAATTAGCCTATCAATTAAAATTACGCGTAATTATAGGTGTACATCACTACCAACATATACATATAGATAGGTATACATACATCTATAGATACGTCACATTAGTTCTTGACCAGGGCGTAGGGCAGCAGCACCTTCCATACATGCATATTTGACCATAGAGTTGCCACTCTTGTTCATATAATATTACAGTACTCTTTGATCTAGCGCTACTGCCTTTCTGACATGGGGGGAGCACGATGGCTCAAGATAGGTTGGTTAGACTGCGCGTATATTTAGGTATTTTCATCGTATTACTAAAACAAATATACATTTAAAAAATGTAGCAACACTACGCCCTAGAAAACATCTTGTTTTATTACCATTCAAAAAGTCATGACCTGCCGTACAGTATTTACGTCGTACTACGAATTTATTTTATTTTTTAGAGACGACTTTGGATTTTTTTTCTATCGATCGAACTATGAGTAATCCTGTTTCGATAAACACTTTTCTTATCATTAGAGTGAATCCTCTAATATCTAACACATGAATTTCAGGACTATAGCTTTCCTAGTGATGATACAGCACGACATTAAATAAATGCAATAAATGCGTCAAAATGCTCAGTAGGGCCTTAAAAATAAAGATTGATGATGTTTGTTCTAGTACGTCCACAAAAAGTTCCGGTTTGTTACTTTTCCGGTCTGCATTATTTTTCGCCAAAAAGAGTTCATCCCTTTCTGGTCCCAAAAAACCTCCTAAAATTGTTAATCCCTGTTTCAAAGGATACGCAGTTTAACGCCGGCCGGGACTTAATGTTCAAGGCCCACGTTCCGGCGACTTTTTATTCAAACTCTGTTTGTACATCACCTCTTTATCTCTGATTGTTTCACCAAGAGCTTTAAAAATTTGTACGAAAAAGTTTTCTGTAAATGTCTGAAAAATGCCCTCCTGAAATAGGCTTTGATTGAAAACTAGCCCGGAGACTGTTTGCGAAAGAATTCTTATTCGTTTTGTGGCTTTCTTTCTCTTGAAATAACAGGTATAATTGTCTATTACGGAGTTTCATTTTGCCCGCTAGAACTCTTAAAAATGTCTTCTGCCCGTGGGGCTGGTATTGTTCGCGAAATAAAGGAGAGGCGTAAGTGAGCAGTTTGCGCGTCCTTCGGGACTGAGCTCGGGAATCGAGATCAAACGAAACAAACCTTCCAACTACTTACAAGGAATCACATCGCCAACTATCGCTTCGCTAAACATGAACTAAATGAGCTCCTTGAAGCTGCATTCACTCGTGCGTGTACGGTAATACCTTTGTGCTAACTTCAAATTAAGCCGCAAGGCGTTAAAACAAAACAAACAGTATAATAATATACTGCGTTTGGCTCTTCAAAGGAAGAACGAAGTGAACCAATATAGTATGCCGTAGTGCGCTTTCTTCAGATCATAAAAGCCGACATCTTCGCTGCATATTTCGCTGGGATTTCTGCTGTAATTTTATGGCAGTATCAATTTCAATTACTGGCGTAATCTATCTTTAACAATAACACTATCTATCTACATTGTAAGCATACACCAAGTCCCAAGTACATTAACAGAGTGAAAGAGAGATAAAGTGCACGTTCCCAAAATTTTAAAATTTTGAAGCGAAATTTCTTGGTTTTATTTTATCCTGATCCCGTGGAAACATTGGGATAAAAATAAGCCTATGTGTTTTTCTCAAGCTATCTGTACACCAAATTCTATCTAAATCTGTCGAGCTATTTTTGCATGAAAGAGTAACAAACACACGAACGCACGGACACATACCATGGTTCAGTTGTTCATGATCTAAACTAAATACACACCTTGCAGTTGTGTTGGCGTTGGGTATATAGTAGTGTACGTATAAGGCGTAAATATTACAGTTACAAATACTGTTTAATATCTCATTAATCAAATTGTAGCTCTATCTGTTTTCCTGTAAGTTTCATATTTGTAAGCTATACCACATGATCTCAATAACAACGCTGCTGTTTATGTACTCAACAACCGCGTGTAATTGATATAACTTTAAGTAACACCTTTCGGTGTTTTGTTGTGTTTACTTAAAACAATATTGATATTGACATTATACTCGAATACGAATACTGTGTAATTAGGGTAGCAAGCCGTGCTACTACTAAATTCGATTTGCGAACTTCGCATCGTGCTAACGTGCTGACGAGGGCGTTCAGGCATTTTAAAAAAAAATGTAGTCTTTAATTTCGGGGTTCAAAAAAATATTCAAAATCACGAACACAATTAATTTTAATAAAAAAGAAGTGTCCTTATTTTTGGGTCAGTTTTTTGTGACGTAGTAGGTATGGGTCGTCACAACACCGACATAAAAAAATGGAAAATTAGGGATTTTTTAATCATAAAAATTAGTAAGTGCTCTTGATTCTGAGTAGGGAAAACTCAAAATTTCCACATTTAAAAAGTGGGAGTTCACATAATCGTTCATTAAAAGAAAACTTTCAGTGATTATGACTATCCTGCGGCCCCACACTAGGGTATGCCACATGGTGGCCTGATTCGGTTTTAAAATAAATTGGCAATAGGGAAAATTACAAAAATTACAATCTATCCATTCGTTTTAGTGTAAAAAAAAAAACACGCGCCCACAAACATAATTAAACCCAAACAAAATTACTTAAATAAATTAAAATAACTTGTCAATGCACCTTGAGTACAAATACTGCAATTTGTAAAACTTTCCAGTATAGTAATTGAATTGACTGTAAAAGTTTCGTTACAACACAGCAGCGCTAGTTAAGGCCGTGAAAAGTTTTCAAAAAACAATCTAACTACCCAAATTGCTTTTCACACGTGTTACACGTCGTGTACAGAACTAAAACAAAAACAGTAATTTCAAAGGTACAACGAGGCCAATTTCATTTCGTGCTGGAGCCGATGGACCGTCCAAAATCGGCTTTGGCTCCTCAAAGGGAGTCGATCCCGCTCGGATTGCTTTGTTTGTCTCCAGGTGTAACTGTGTTCAGAGAAAAAGGAAAACGTATGGCAATAAAGGCTTGCGGCTGGCAGATTGTTTTCAACGGCACGACGCTCGTAAAGCCTTTTTTCATAAAACGTCACCTGCAAAACACTGGATCTGTTGGTCGTTTGATATACGAGTAGACCAAGGGGCTCTTTTGTGAATCATGTTTTTCGTACCTAAACAAGATTAAACAAGATTGTTTAGGGTTCTTTTTTATTTTAATAACTGTACTTTGATCAATTTGAACAGATCATTTACCTCTTTAAAGAAACGCGCTTTTTAGTAACTTGCCTACTTTTTTATGTCACCCTTTTCATGATTTTTTATGAACAGTACAGCCTCAATCAAAGATACCATCCCTAATCAGTGACATCAGTCGCGGTTGCAGCTCAAAATTGAGGTGGAAGGGGGGAGCTTAGGTCAATGTCAATTTTGGGGGGTAAGAGAGCGAAGTTTCTGTAAATTCTGGGATATTATGTACACGCATACATCATGATCGTGTGAGAATATCAGAACACTTTGATAATTTTGAACTAAATAATTAGCTTTATGGCTTCGCAGGTGTAAAATAATAAAAAATGTGCTTGTTCTTTATTCCGTGGGAAATTCGAAAAATCTTTTCTTGATGCACCTCTAGGGTACTCAAGGAATTATAGTACGTATCAAATTTTAAAATGCTAAATATACAGAAAATGTTAGATTAAATTTTTTATTATTACCCCATACAGTTTAGAATGGATCAGTTTTGTATGAAAAAAAGTTACAAAAGTGACTAAAAAATACTCGTAAATTTGAATAAGAAAACTTCATAATTTCCTCATTAAAAAAATGATAGACTTCAAAGTGAAAATGCCCATCTAACCAGAGCATCATCTGCACCTACCTCACAAAGCAAGTAAGACTAACAGAGTGCCACAAACGTAGCAGACAATTAAAGTCAACCTCACTTATGACTTTATTTGTCTGTCCCTTTTCAACCAAGTGAAGGTTGCTCAAACTGGCCACGAGCCAGAGTTCTTGTCAAGTCTGACAGTACATCCACCCTAAGCTCGGCAGACTATATTTTTTCTTGGAGGTTTCAGGCAAGTTTTAAACTAAGTAAATTGGAAAGTAGGACAGGAAACGTGTGTTACATTTCACATTCTCTCTGACCCCAATTAAAATGCGCTCAAAAAAATTTGTTTTTTTTTTTTCTTAGTGACGTAGTTTTTAAGTTAGAGGATGATTTGGATGAATTTTATTACGTTTCTTTACATTCGTTACTTCTTTTAACCTCATTAAAATCCTTTCATATATTTACTTGATTTTTTTTTAGTTTACTGCTTCGTTACCGGAATAAGGGTGCCTTTCCATAAGAGATGTGCTATGCTACGTTGCTATGGATGCGTTAGATATCCACCAATCATATTCATTGCTCCACATGACCACACTACAACCAAACGACCAAATGGCCTAGTGGTTAGAGAACCTGACTACGAAACTTGAGGTTCCGGGTTCGATTCCCGCTTCGGGGCTGATATTTGTATGAAAATATACGCTCGAGTCTTGGATGTTTAATATGTGTATGGCCGCTTGTAGACGTCCGTTGTTTTCACCGGACGACGGACCGTATTTTGTGATGTTGTATGGCTTTCGTCGCCGGACAAGTGTCCGGTGCGTGTACACACATTCATTGTAAGCCATACAACACCGCAAGTCCGGCTAAAAAAAACGGTCCGTTGTCCGGTGAAAACGACGGACGTCTACAAGCGGCCTAGTAAGCGGGCTAGTACCCATAGTACAAGCTTTGCTTAGCTTGGGACTAGGTCAATTCGTGTTAATTGTTCCGTGACATTATTGACATTACATAACATATCAAAGGTGGAAACAGTTTCAACTAAACTAACGTTTTTTATGAAATGATGCATGCTCTGGATATTCTTCGAACGGCTACATAGCTTAATATTAGGTCACATAGTTTTCGTAGTTCGTAGCGTAGCTTTCACATCCTTGCAGCATAAGTAGATGTTTACCCCAACTCTGGTGGAAACCATCATCATCATTTCAGCCGAAAGACGTCCACTGCTGAATATAGGCCTCCCCCCAAGGCTCGCCAAACAAATCGGTCCCGTGCCATCCACATCCAACACAATCCCGCAACCTTAACCAGATCGTCGCTCCACCTTGTTAGAGGCCTACTTCACTGCGTCTTCCAGTCCGTGGACGCCTCTCAAGAACCTTTTTGTTATAATTTGATACAGTTTTCTCTATTATAGAAGTGCTGAAATTCCATTTAAAATTAATCATGGACTTTTTAATGAAGGGAAAATATCATTAATCCACCACAATTCTGAAACCAAGTCCCAGCAACCCAGCTTTGGGGTGCATTTAGGCCGCAGATAAAAAGCACTGAACAAAAAATGTTATTTCTACTTTTTAATATATTTTTAATGCCAAATTGAATTAATAACTAGAAAGGTCCTTGGATAACCGAATAAAATTTAAGAAAAATATAATTAAAATCTAAAGAACTTGATTCCGTAGTTCGAGAGTGATCTGCAAAGCAGATCAAAATCAATAAGATAAAGAAGACCTTCCTACGCTTCAATGAAACACTAATGGAATTACATAGCTTTTTTTGTTGTGTCATTTAATAAAACCGGCTAAAAAAAATACTTTATTTTGTAACTTTATGGTGACCGTCGTAAAATATAAAATCTTTTAGAAAATAAAGATAATAGTCTGATAGCGACGTTAAAAATGTGATTGATTATACTGAATATATAAATTATTTTCTCAAACATGCCATGAAATATTGACGTTATGTTCCTTAAAATACGCCACGAACTGTCACGTTGCAGGTGCGGCTAGACAAGAGGTCAATAATGGAATTTCATACAACATTGCTGGCCAAGGCCAGCAAAGTGATCGTCTATTGTTTTATGTGACACAGCACCATGACGTTTAATAGATCGACGTGGTCGACGTGGATGGATGGATGGATGGACGGACGGATGGACGGACGGACGGACGGACGGACGGAGGGATGGATGGATGTTGATGGATGGATGGATGGATGGATGTTGATGGATGTTGATGGATGTTGATGGATGTTGATGGATGTTGATGGATGTTGGTTGATGGATGTTGATGGATGTTGGTTGATGGATGTTGATGGATGTTGATGGATGTTGGTTAATGGATGTTGATGGATGTTGATGGATGTTGATGGATGTTGATGGATGTTGGTTGATGGTTGTTGATGGATGTTGATGGATGTTGATGGATGTTGGTTGATGGATGTTGATGTATGTTGATGGATGTTGATGGATGTTGTTGGATGTTGATGGATGTTGATGGATGTTGATGGTTGTTGATGGATGTTGATGGATGGATGGATGGATGGATGTTGATGGATGTTCTTGTTCATGGATGTTGACGGATGTTGATGGATGTTGATGGATGTTGATGATGTTGTTGGTGATGGTGATGGTGATGGTGATGGTGATGGTGATGATGATGGCGGTGATGATGATGGTGATGATGATGATGCATGTTTGAGAAAAACTCTATACAAGCCTTGGCCACGAACAGGGATTGCCGGCCTCGTATCTCTAGATGGCCTCGTTAACACTCGGCCATCTATAACTACTCGGCCGGCAATCCCCTATTTCGCGGCCGCTGCAGTAATGTACTATTACTATCTTTATATCTATAAAGCGTGGGCGTAAAGACGGGCAAGTTGAAGTGGGACTGGGCTGGACATGTATGTCGAATGAACTCGGATCGATGGGCCAAACTTGTCACGGAATGGATCCCTAGCGATGGATATCGTAATAGAGGCAGACCAAAGCGGAGATGGAGGGACGACCTAGATGTTTATCACGTGGGATGGCAGGAGCTCGCGATGAATAGGCAAGAGTGGAGCAAGAGAGGGGAGGCCTTTGCCCAGCAGTGGGACACCAAAACAGGCTAATTAAAAAAAAAAAAAAAATCTATAAAAGAGTTACGTGACTGACTGACTCACAGACAATTGATCAGCCTAAACCACTAGAGCTAGACTGCATCGTCATCATCATCATCATTTCAGCCGTAGGATGTCCACTAAGTAGCTAGCTAGGAGCTAGACTTACAGCAGACCATATTCCTTCAAGTTCATAGAGGTGCACTATGGAGGGATTTGTGAAGTTCCACAGGATAGGGCACTAAAATATTTTTTACAAGTTTTTTATTTAACTTGCAACGTTCGTACGTGTTTGTGTGTAAGATGTGGTTTCATATTTGCAAATATTTTTAAATCACTTCCTGGTATACGATTGAGCTGAAGTAAATCCGGTGACAGTACAATAATCTGGTAATGAACTTTTGGTGGTACAGCCAGGTCTGTCTCCGTAGGAGAGAACTCTTCAACGGATAATGGCATCAACTTAAAACTTGGTCCGGATATATCATTTGGATGACAACGCAAGTACGGTCAGCAAGAAGTACAGTAAGTAAAAAACTTGACAAAAATTTATTATTCTTCATAAGTAGACATCGGCGGCTCGTAGCATTAAGGTAGCACTAGTGATGAGACACGTTTTTCCAGTGCCTTTTCAGATAAGATAAAATAACCATTAAATACTTATTTTATTAGGTTTCAACCTACATAGTTTTAACATAAAAAATAAATAAATAAAAAATAAATATCACGGGACAATTCACACCAATTGACCTAGTCCCAAAGTAAGCTAGGCAAAGCTTGTGTTATGCGTACTAGGCAACAGATAAACATACTTATATAGATGGATACATACTTAAATACATATTAAACACCCAAGACCCGAGAACAAACATTCGTATTTTTCATACAAATATCTGCCTCGACACGGGAATCGAACCCGGGACCTCAAGCTTCATAGTCAGGGTCTCTAACCACTAGGCCATCTGGTCGTCGAACATATCTGTGAAGAATTAAGTTTGATCGCTATTTAAAAAACATCAAGGTCAATTGTCAGGTTTATTTTACCCATCGCGTCAGTTGAAGTCATATAAAATTACAATACGAGCATTAACCGGTTACATAAAGCCAGAGTTAAGGTTAAGGTTAGGTTAAGCCGCTGGCAAATGCTAGTTGGGCATATAAATAACAATGGTTTTTAAACCACCAAAAAAAATATCTGAACCCAATGCCAATATTTATAATAAATTAAATACTTACCTACAACATCTTTACTAAGCCTTTGAAAGACGTAAAGATTATTATTTCAACAACTTGCGTTGTAAATGAAATCCAGAGCAAATTACTTATTTATGCGTAAACCTGAGGTTTTATAGGATAAAACATACCGTTGAGTGGTGTCCGCCGCGCGAGACTCGCACGCTTCCGTATTGGCTTAACTGGCCTGTGTTTGTGAAAACGCAGCTGTTTATACAATTTTCATCCATCCATCCATCCATCCATCAAATTATTCGAAACGTATAAACGACTAGCTGTTGCTCGCTACTTCGTTTATGCCCCATGGGATTTTGATAGCTTTTTATTAACTTGCAATGTATGTAAAAAAAAAGTAAGTATGTATGTACGAGTCAAATCTTGGAAGTAGAATTTGACCCACTTCCAGTGGTTGGATTTACTTGAAATTTTGTATACTTATGTAAGTTGGGTGACAGACAATGCAAGTACAGTCAACAAAAAGTATAGTCAGCGGAAAAGCTTATTTATACTTTCTGAGATAAAATCGTCGAAAATAGTCATTTTTTGTGTAAAGGTGGAAAATTTATATTCTCAAAATTCAAGGTAAGCCTCCACCGTAAAGGTAAACAACAAACCATAATAGATAATATCTCCCATGACTTGAAGTGGTGTCCCTGAACTGAATCACCTAATCTACTGGCTACGACGGCGCTTTGTTACTTCTACATTCTTATCGAAAAAATGTTGCCTGTCATCGCGTTGAAATCGCTTTATAATAATGCTGGAGGCGGGCCTGGTTTACCGGCGTGATTGATGTCGTAATAATCTAAACAATTTCTTTGGTTGCGTTTGATGGGAAAATTTGTTACATGTATTTGATTTCGATTAACTACGACAAATGCCTTTGAAATTGTGATTCGTTGCATAAAAAAAGTGGGAGGTAATTTGTCTTTTTTTGACGTGACAACGTGTAATAAATCGATGAACGCCGGCTGCACGCACGAAAAAGGATGACGCAATGTAACGCACATGTACGTACAGAGCAGTGAAGGCCAGTATGTACAAGAGAGCAGCGGACGCCAGGATGTACAATCTTAGTACCTACTAGCGCTCGGGTAATTTTCAATGCGTGGGGGTGCGGGGTATGGGGGCGGGTATTAAAGGGGGGATGAAAATTTCATTGATTTTGCCGTAGGATGCACCGTTTTCAAGATATTTGACAAAACACCGGTTCTCGTCCGATCACCGAGGTTAAGCAACGTCGGACGCGGTCAGTACTTGGATGGGTGACCGCCTGGTTTAATTTTTGTTTTTTTTTTTAATGTTTTGTTATGACGTTGTCACGTTAAACTATCGTCCGTAAACCGAGTATACAGACAACCGGTTTTTTTATCTTATTATCGTTCTCAAATTCCAATAAAACGTAACTGCTAGGCGATTATAACGTAGCGCTAGAAGTGGAACTTTTAACCTGCTGGTAGTATAAAAATAATAGAATCTCCTCTTTTTTTGAGGTCGGTTAAAAAGCGCACGAGGAAATTTTCATAACCATTTTTCACAATGTAAGATTTTCCTTTAAAACAGTAACGTACCTGTTATTGATTTTGCTGCTTGCATTTGAAGCATTTAGATGTTTAGGCATAGTTTCGCATAACGTACTTTTAGTGCATCCATATTATTGATTAAGTACACCTAAAAAAAAAATTGCTTAAAGTAACTCGTATCGTAATTTAAATAAAATCTGTGTTTACCTTAGTTCTTAAACCACTTACACCATGTCGAACCCATGATAAAAACCATCGTAAAAACTTTCTCACAACCTCCATAACTGACCGTTCCATCCCAACTTAAATGAATAAAGTTCGGTTTAATAAAGAAGATTTAGGCACCCCGTCATCGTCTTAAAATTTCCAACGTGAGAAAAGGTTACTGTTATTGGCAGCCGTCAAAATGATGGACGAGGCCTACGTTCTTTGAGTCCGTTGCGTAATCCCGGAGGGCCTATTGGGGCGGTCGGGAAAAAAGCTTTCAGCGGACGACAAATTGCCTTCTGTCAAGCGACCGGCTAACATGTCGATTACTACACGCTGTTGCCGTTTAATTGTACGCGGCACGCTTGCTTGCGGCAAAGCTGTGTAGCTGGCAATAAACTACGTGATTACTGAGCAAGGGAAATCAAAAAATGCGAGGTACAGGCGTTCCTTTGAATTGTGTAGTCCATTTATGCTGTTGCAGTGCATGGTAATATAAAGTACACTGTTATTAGTTGCTGGGTTAAATTACTATGGGAAATTAAACGTTTCGGAAGACTTAGTGTGAGACAGCAGTCAGCTTAGCTAGATGAAGCGACAGATATATATACAGAGCATAGATATACAGAGTGGCTGACAGTTACTGTTTGTAGAAAGCCGCAGTTGCTACCAACTGTTAAACAGTTAAACAGTTGGTAGCATAGCATACGGTTGTGGTAACTCTGAAGATGAGCTCTGGTTGAGTTCGAAACGCGTCAGTGTAGCTTGGTGGTGGTGATGGTTGGGTTTATGTGATTTGTGTGTGTTCGTACAGTGTGGAGATGGAGGAACTGCATGAACGCACATTTCTTGCATAAACGTAACTATTGTAAGGTCGCGGGTGAGCAAAGTAATTGTTTTAGTTCGTTCTTGTATGTAATTCATGTCGCTTCACACGAAAAAGATTTTGTGTGCGCCTACTACCCATTGGTTTCTTGAACTCGGAAAGCAAGCCTTGTAATTATAATTATTGGCAGGGAGAGTGTTAATTAACTGAAGTAATTCCACATTCGTATATTACATTACATTTTCATGGTTAAGAACCAAATAATGCCGAAATATTTGTCTAGGTATCTATTTGTAACACTTCAGCAAAATAAAAATGAATTAAAAATATTTTTTCCTTCAAGAACTTAATAATTAACGGATTTTCCTAACTTTGATGACTTATATCAAACACTTCTTTATCAAAAGTTTTTAATTCATTATTTACTTTACTTCAGGATCGAGTAAGAAATAATTGTATTATGTTATGATGTTAAAGGGGTTTGGAATAAATACTTAGCAAGCCAGAGTTAGGTATATAAAGCCTTTTGTTCTCTGCTTATTATTCCACGATTCCACGTCTCTGATACTTAAATGTCAATAAATATGATTGTGAAAGGGTTCCAAAGAAACGCGTGAAAGGGATACAAACAATTGTCATACCACGCACGCGTACAATGCTTTGGTTACGTAGCAATAGTTATATCATTTTATGGCGTAATATTGCTGTGGCTATGAAAAAATAAACTTATTCGTATTTATTTTAGATGTCGTTACGAAGTTTAGTGGAAAGTTAAAACATTCCAGACGCTTCCAAATGGACACTGCTCGGTACCGAATAGCTGTTGTTTAGTATGAAGAGTTAGGTAACGGTTACATTGATTTTTAAGTAAATTGGATATCCTATGATTTCCCAAAATTATCATTTTCCATAATATTATTATCATTAGTTATAAAGCGATTTATTTCTGAAACAGTATTTTCTTCGGAATTGTTATTAAGCTAACCTAACCAAACTAATGCACTCTATGAGATGGCATTTTAAAAAATCTCGAAGAACATACTGTTTCAGAAATAAATAACCTTATAATCAATGATAATTATGACTTATTACACTATGGGAAACCAAGGGACACATTTGGGCGCATTTGGAGTGTCACATTTAATAGTTAATTGAAGTCTCTCAATGCCGAATAAGTGTACAATGGTATCGAATAAGGGGTGTCGAATAAGTGTAGAATTCTGCCCCAACGAAGACACGGGCAAGGGTTTTATTAATAAGTAATTAGTGATAAAATCAATAGAACTGCTTCAAATAGTTGTCTTCAAGGAGTACATGGAATAATACGGAAATAAAAATATTAATCATTTGTATTGACAGCGGCGCCATCTGTTTTTGCAAGAATACATCACTGTTTTATTCTAAATTTGATACGTACACCTTACTTACTTACTTACTCCGTTGACGCAGCGACCCAAAGTGAATCTTGGCCTCCGATACGAGGCAGCGCCAGAACTGTCGATCTTGCACAGTATTCCGCCAATTTGTAGCTAGCAGTCCATCAAGGTCGGACTCCACGGCGTCACTCCAGCGATACCTAGGGCGGCCCACCGGACGACGGCCAGTCAGACGACCCTCATATGCTCTCTTCGCGCCACGATCTTCACCTATTCTTTGCAAATGGCCGAGCCATCGGAGTCTATGAGCTTTGCTCTCTCCAATGATATTAGGTTCGGCTATGAGCTCTTCAAGTTCAAAGTTTTTCAGGGCTCTCCAGCTTCCCTCTGGTCTTTGCCGAGGGCCAAACATCTTTCTGAGGATCTTCCTTTCGACATCCAACAGTTTGTTCTCCTCTCTAAGGGTCAGCGTCCAGGTCTCACATTCATTCATTCATTCATTCATTCACAAAACGGTGACACGACCAATACTTATGTATGGATGTTATGATACGTACACCTACACGTCGATATTATGTAATAGGGATGTTTCCTAGGTAAAAAAATAATAATTCTTATTAGTCCGTATTTTAAATTATCAAAAAATATTAGACACGTAATTTTTCTTTTGACAATCAAACAATAAACTACGAAGATATGGCGCGTTGAAGTTCCGCGTGACGAGGCGTGACGTCACTTGTTCCTAAAACGCTCATACAAAGTGTAGGAACAAGTGACGTCACGCGAAACTTCAACGCGCCATATCTTCGTGATTTTTTGTTTAATTGACAAAATAAAAAATACGTGTCCAATATTTTTTGATAATCTAAAAGACTGACTAGTTAGGAAAGTAGCCTATTGGTACGACGTGGTAAATATACTAACCTTCTGGTTATTCATTTGTCAATAAGACAAGTTGTACGTTTACTAGTTAATGCACAAGTTAAATAGTAAAATTATCTAACCAAACAAATGCATAATACAAACAAAGCTACCGTGAAATTTCGTGAATTAAAAAGTCCATCGGATTTTATCATTACACTTACGATATTTGAATATCGACGACTTAAATTCACAATTTCTATGTTTACCGCAGTTATAAAAAAGGCAGATTTTCACACAGATATTTTACAGAAAAAATATAATAAGAGCCGAAATGAGAAACTCGAATAGGAAAGCCGGCTCAGCATAACGTCGCGAAATACTTCGCAGTGCTAATATCCCGCCAGAACCGTTGCCTCAAGGGCTATTAAAAGTTAACTTTACGATATAATTGGATGTAAAGGGAAAAATAACGAGTCATGAAAACATCAGATTCACGTTTGAGGGCATTTTCAGAAAAAAGTGTACCTACCCTGTACTTTTTTTTAAAAACCTAACAAATTTTGGGTTATTTCTACTCAGAATCACAAGCAGTATCAATTTAAGCAATAAAAAAAAGTGTCCCACTTTTAACTGTCAGTTTTGTGACATGTTGTATGGACCGTCACAAAACTGACTAATAAATTTTGTATGAAAAATTAAGGATAATTAAGGCAAAACGGGAACATTTTTTTCTGAAAACCCCCCTTGAACACAAAATACAAGAAAGTTTGTATCACCCATGTGATGTGTGTACTGAAAATTGCTATTTATTTATAAATACAGTCGCTATCACAAACATCGGAGCGTTCAAGATGGTCAAAAATATCTGAATACGACCGTATTGTCAATCGCGTACGTGCGTGTTCAGATATTTTTGACGACCTTGACAGCTGCGACGTTTATGATGGGACTGTACCTTAGCATATGGACTGGAAATGATACAATATCCCTAAATTGGATATCGATTAATGAAATATGGTTCAAATTGGATAATTAAATTAAGAAAAATTTCGAAACGTAAGAACATCACGCCAGCCTATTTACGTTCCACTGCAGGCCACAGGTTTCCTCTCAGAATAAGAGGGCTTAATGTAAAGTATTTTTTATACCTATACAATTTCAAACTATAATAGGGTCTAGGGCGCAATTCAAATTTGGCAGACATAATTTATAACCGGATATTTAATTTCTTAAGGTACAATAACTTTTATGAAAGTCTAGCTGTTGCTTGCGACTCCGTCTGCGAAGAATTCATTTGACGCTATTCCGCGGGAACTATACAATTTTCCTGGATAAAATTATTCTATATGTTAATCCAGGTTATAAACTATCTATGTGCCAAATTTCATCTGAATCCATCTAACCGTTTTATCGTGAAAGTATAACAAACATCCACACATCCATCCATACAAACTTTGTCGTTTATAATATTAGTAACATTGTCATTTGAATAGTAAAGCTAATTAAAAACTGTCCGTAGGCATGTCGTCCGGCGGCGGCGGCGACGACGCGGACATGTTCATTACGACAATGAGCTACAACACAACGACGGAAGGCGACGGGCAGCCGCACTTCGACAACGCGACCAAACGGGACTACACCGCGGCCGTCGGACAAGCCGCGTACCTGCACTGTCGCGTTAAAAACTTGGGCGATCGCGCGGTAAGTAATTAGGTATTTACCTCGGCTATTGTCTCCTAATAAACGCTATCGGTCGCTTGCAGTGTCACGGCGTACACTGCGTCACAATGCTTACTATGTTATGTGGTCTCCTTCATACGTCGACGTTGGCGTCTTGACGCCGTACACGGCATTCAAACGATTTGCACCGCATCACTAGTTATTACGACGACGACTACTTTGATCGCAGACGCTGTGCGTTGCGTTCAGACGGCGATCGGAGCGTTGACGCTGACGTCAGACACGGCTTATAGCATAAAGTAGGAGACCTTACAGCGTCACGGCACACGCTGTGTCACAATGCTTACTATAGAAATGTCCTGTTGTGGTCTCCTTCGAACGTTAACGTTGGCGTCTTGACGCCGTCCGCGGCGTTCCAAATCTTTGCGCCGCGTTTCTAGTTATTTCGCAACAGAAGGCTATGGTCTCCTATAAACGCTATCGTTGCGTACAGCGTCACGTCGTACGCCGCGTCACAATGCTTACTATATCTTCTTCACACGCCGACGTTGGCGTCTTGACGCCGTGCGCGGCATTCAAATGCTATGTCTCTAGTTATTTCAACGACGACGAAGTATTGACCGCTGACGCTGTGTTTTGCGTTAAGACGTCGATCGGAGCGTTGACGCTGACGTTGACGCCACGAAGGCATAAAATAGGAGTCCATAGCCTTACAGCGTCAAGTCGTGTCCAGCGTCATATATAAAATGACGATATTTCATAAATAAAAAGACGAATTATTGATATAATAAGTAAAAACTTATAATGCAGTATACGACAAAAGTGACTAGAGTCATAAAAACAATGTTTTTGATTACTAATGTTGGGATAAAATTAGTGATACACCAGCGAGCAACGACTGAAACGTCCGCGTCTAAAATGCAGACGTACTAATCGATTTTCTGATCGATGATGATGATGATTTTCTGACACAGTGTATACCTACTTAGGTACTTCCTCTTCGTGATTATCCAAGTCAATACAGCACTTGTCTGACTGTGAAATAAATAATTGTATGAATAACCTGTTAACAACAACTTCTTTCAGAGAATTTTTAAGAAATAATTTCACGGATCAGCACTTTTGTAGGACTTTTTTGTAGGAAACAGATTGATTATCTGCTAAATTGAAACCAAATGCTTAACCACCAAACCAAAACCAAATTGTTTTTTGTATACAATTTCCTAAATGATTTTCATTGAAGTTAAAACGAGCTCAAACAGGTCTTTGAAATGAACAAAGCTTAATCCAGAGAGCGATGATGGTATACAAAGGAAGTAATTGAAGTCATTAACGCGGTCAATACTTCATTCGATCCAATACTGTGTTGCTTGATTAAGTATCTGTTTTGCATCCAGCCATGACGCTTTTTGAGGATAACAGTGGACCATCATTAGTCGGTTATTCGTACAGTGGTAACAGTCCACTGTAGCAACTTCTAAAAATAAACGTCATTATCTCATGCAAATATTGTTGTAATGAAGAAGAAAGAGAAAACAGAGGACAATGTCCAATACTGAGACACCTGAATCCATTTGTAGACTATTTCAATCTATCATTGACTCATTGCATCAGTGGTAGACAACAGGGCAAACAATTAGATGCCAAAGACGACATTTTTACGTTTCATGAAAAAATATCAAATAGTCCTTATAAAGCTTTAATAATTATACGTGTAGATACCACCACGACAAACAAACTAAATCCATTCCAATATATTCGTGTGAACGAAAATGTGATGGACTGGCGTTGACATCAATTAGTCATTTATGTCTATAAAACAAGAAAAGTTCGTTGATTAATAATATCCATAGTAGTGTAGTAGTTCATATATCACTAAGGACAAAACATTTTGTTGCACGATTGCTAGATTCAATTAAAATTAACTTTCTTTTACCAAAATCTATTCATCATGTAACACAAATCTCAAAGATATTTCTTCCAGTTCCTTAATTTCCCAGCATACTTATTGTAGCTAAACAAAAGCTAGTGCCTCATATTTTACGCAACAATTACCCCGTGATCCGCTTACAAGTCATGCCAGCAATTATACAGTGTTGCCACAGGGGCATTTAATCTTTACCGTGGGGGGTCACCGCACCGGATCACACGCTTTGCATAATTATTATACTGTGTACTTTACACCCGTATTCTTATAGTGCTGACAGCGACACACCCCTTAATTAAAAAGTAATTAAAATGTCCTCGTTCCTGTTTTCTGTGTGATAGATGATCAAAGTTTCCTCTTTATTATTGAAAACTAAGGACAATGAAACGTGACACATATGTTATTTTTTTATTGCTTATTGCGAAGTTTCAGTTAATTAATGTGGACCTCAGCAAAGTAATGCCTGATTCAATAGCTTTTTGCGTACTTATTTAATTTAAATAAATATCACGGGACAATTCACACCAATTGGCCTAGTCCCAAAGTAAGCTAAGCAAAGCTTGTGTTATGCGTAGGTACAAGGCAACGGATAAACATACTTATATAGATAGATACATACTTAAATACATATTAAACACCCAAGACCCGAGAACAAACATTCGTATTATTCATACAAATATCTGCCCCGACGCGGGAATCGAACCCGGGACCTCAAGCTTCGTAGTCAGGTTCTCTACCTACTAGGCCATCTGGTCGTCTGGTGGTTTGAATTAGCTTTGGCCTGTGTTTTTCAGCACTAATATTCAGCACGCGTCTGTGTTTGTGAATCTTTTATTTTAAAATGGCTAGAGGAATTTGTATGAGTTCCCTATCTGCGTCTGTGTGGCCTAAACAATACAATCTAGCCGTTTTCAAGTCTAGGGTGAATGAGCATTTACTAGGCAAGCGTGCTCCATCGTAGGCCTCATCTTCGCTTTCCATCAGCCGTGATTGTGGTCAAACGCAAGCCGAAATTGTATAAAAAAAGTTAAGATTTGATGAAGTTAAGATTGGAACGATATTAGAACACATGCTTTTATCTCAATATGGGGGTGACAATGCATGTGAAATCTTGAAATTTCCGCAAAGCCTAGAGACATAAAATTTGATACGGGTGTTGTTTAAGCAACGTTAATATAAGAACCACAGTCGGGAACACCCATGGACAATTAGCGAAATGCCTAAATTTCAATTTAAGTGCTAGATCTATTGATTAACGCGAGCAAAGCCACGGAAAAGGTCTGTGAATGTGAAAAACCTTTGGGCTCAAAAGAATTATGATTAAAAAAGTTACATTTGCCTTTGTGACCTTAACGGCTGAATTCAATTAATTTTATGGAGGAGTGACAAGACAATGAAGGAAGGAGTCATTGCTCAAAAGATTAAAATGTCAACCCACACACACCTCACTTGAAGAAACTTTATACGAAACGTTCAGATAGCAAAAGCTTATCTATTATTATAAAAAATGAGGCGTCCTCATGATCTTGATGAAGGACAGTCTTTACGGCTCTTTTTGTTAGTGTATGCCAGCATTAATTATGTTTATTAATTATGGCACTTACAAATTGTTTAGGTAGGTAGGTACTTAATCTTTTAAATATTAAATATCTACCTAATTTAATAGATCAAAATACAGTATAATACAGTCAAGAATAATAAAGGTGGCATGTCTTCATTTGAACTATATACTTCCCACTGCTGGGCGCAGAACTCCTCTCAGATTGAGAAGGTTTGGGCTATATTTACTACGCAGGTCCAGTGCGAATTGGTACCTTCACACACACACTTTGAATTAATTCACAAGTGTGCAAAGTTTCTCACAATTTTTTCCTTCTTTACAGTTATTGCTTTCAATACATAAAATTCTACCCTTGAATCACTTTTGAGCTGCGAAAGAAAAACTATGAAAACGTTAAGTTTCACTCTAACACAGACACTGTAAGAACGATTCGTTGTTCGGCACCAGAGGTTAAGCTATTATTGATTAATTCAGAAAAACGTGCCCTGGAGCTCCTCCTGTCACCTCAAAGATTTATTGTGAGCGCTCCCTTTTTTACGATTGCGAACACCAATTTAGGCTGCGTAAAAATCTGATACAATCTCGGTATAGGAAACTATAGACATCAAGTTGTGGTTATAGTAATTTCCGAAGACGTTTAAGAAGTAATGAGAGTAGAATAAATATTGGAACGTATAACTATAAATTAAAAATTTTAAAAACCCCCAACGCAATAATTATGTCACTGTCAATGCCCGTTATGCGTCTAACATCTCTTCCGCAGCTAACAAAAGAGCTGATAACTTTGAAACGGCTGCACCGATTTTGATGAAACATAATCTAAGAACCATCGCTAAGAAACCTGCTTTCTATTTAAAAAAACCGCATTCATATCGGTGTACCCGCTTAAGAGCTGTGATGCCACAGACAGACACACACACACACACACACATAGCGGTCAAACTTATAACACCCCTCTTTTTGTGTCGGGGGTAAAAAAGTACATACATTTACTTTTTTTTAATACTCCGTATTAGACGCTACTGGACAAGGACGTCGCCCCTGGACTCGCGCACCTCATACTGTCTGCCATGTCTGGCCTGTCACTCAAAAATGTGTCTAGGTTATCACGCCATCTTTACCGTGACATAGTTTGGGCATTTCAAAAGCCATTGATTTTATCCACGAGTCCAGGGGCGACGTCCTTGTCCAGTAGTGTCTAATAGTAGTTTGGACGGTAATGCAAGTTATAGTCAGTAAAAAGTACCATAAAAGTACTTAACACCTTACTTAAAACGTTTTTTTCTTATAAAAGTTATTTACTTTATGCTACGAGTGCCTGCTGTTACTATACAACCTGTAGAATACTTACAAAAAAATACCTTAAACCCATTTTTGGTTTCAATGTTTGCTAATTCACGAACTCCTTTTTTTATTTACAAAAATATATCAGTAACTCTTGTCGTATTTATCAAAGCCACATAGATTACTATGATCACTTTAAAACTTTAACCTTCTTTATTCATAAAAGTTACAAACCTTTTCAAATAATTATATTTCGTCGCTTCATTCTTCGATATAGTGATTTAAACAGGTAGTCCCTTAAACCTACAGGCAACTTGCACGTCTTTAAAGTACCTCAATAGTTAAAAAAAAAAAAAAAAAAAAACAGAGCTTCCGGTGTCCGCTCACTTTGGCCGGATCACCGGGACAGACTTCATTCCTTTTCGTGCAGGCAACGCGCACCCTCGCTCTTCAAAATGCCGAAGCGCAGCATTGAAGAGAAGATTGAAAAATTAAATTCAATAATAAGAAAGTTAGAAAATAAACGTACTCGTAAGAGAGTACGGTTCATATCGTCATGCTCGGACACCAGCGAAGCAAACGATCAAGGTAAATTATTCCGCTTTGTGGCTTGAATCTTATTTTTATTAAGAACTGATGCTCATTAAGCATTTATTTTCTTTAAATTTATATACCTAGCAAAATTATGTACAATTTAGGATTGACTGCGAGTCAATTCTATGTGCTTAGCTGCGAGCTAATCACAAGTACATAGCTAAGTAGCTCATTATTCCGCATTATAATTACAATTGACTACGAGTCAATTGCAATTACTCGGGTAGCTGCGAACTACCCGAAGTATACATATGCAAAAATCTATGCTGAAGATCATTATTTAACGAAGTTACTATTTATCATGCAATGCTAATCTACCCTACATTTTTTTATAATTATAAAAAATAATTTTCGTTTTGCATTTTAGATGCGATTAATGAGCAAGCAGTCACCAACGACCATCAAAATGATGCCCAGCTTACTGGTGAACATACACAGCGGCCTGTCCTAGACCAGGAAGCGAACTGTTCGGAAGTCGTAATCGACCCAGAACCGCAACCGTCGACTTCTAAAGAAGCAGTTTCCGCTGAGGAAGTGAACTTAGACCGGAGCTACTCCAAGCTTTAGGCGAGTCGACCTCTGACACGCCAGAGTACGGTCAGGCAATACACGAAAGCCTAGCAAAGTTATGGCTACCTGTTTTGAGAAAAGGACTCGCCAAGGACAATTTAGAAAACTTACTCAGACACTACTTAATACCCGACAACTGCAAGCTCCTGCAGTCGCCCAAACTAAATGCAGAAATATCCGCTGCCGTTTCTGAAGTCGTCAGAGATCGAGACAAAAAATTAAATGGTTTTCAACAGCAGCTCGGCGCGGGGGTAACCGCGATTAACCGAGGCATGGAGATACTCTTTAGCAACAACAATAAAGCACAGGCCTTGAAACATTTAAGCGACGCTTGTCGTGTTTTGACCGACCTCCATCACTCCTGGACTAAGGACAGAATCAAATTGATAACACCCAGCCTAGAGAAAAATTTCCATCATGTAATCCAAGACGCGGAACGCGACGAGACTTTATTTGGCAATTCATTGTCGGAAAAAATCAAAGCTAGCCAAGCTATAACGAGACAAGGTCTTCAAATAAAGAAAAACACAACAAATTACAAAACTACTTCCGTAGCTTCTCAACCAACCACGACAAGTTCGACCCCCCAGGGAAACTGGAGGGGTCCACCTCGCTACCAATCGAGCCGAGGTGGACGAGGCAGCTACAAGAAGGTGTCGCAGACCCAGCGCGCCTACAACCCGACGCCAGCTCCGGCGAGGCCGTCCCCCCAGTATAAGCCGCGACCCCCGCCGAAATAATTACCAAGGTACATGCATGTAGAATTAGTTTTTTCTACAACAACTGGTTAAACATAACTCAAAATACTTGTGTTTTACGCTGGGTTAAAGATGGCTATACCATTCCTTTCTCTAAAACCGTGGAGCAATCAAGGGTACCTCACACTAACTGGACCCGAGACGAAAGTCACGATATGCTCATTGCAATAAATAAATTATTAGATTTAGGTGCGATCTCGCGATGCACGCCATCTATGGATCAATACATATCTAGTATATTCTTAGCACCCAAACCTAACGGTGAAAAACGGTTTATTCTCAACCTAAAAAACCTCAATAAATCCATTTCTAAATTACACTTCAAGATGGAAGACTGTCGAACAGCTTGTAAATTAATAACAAAAGAGAACTTTCTAGCTACCATCGACCTAAAAGAGGCCTACCTACTTATACCCATAGATGTTTCTGACCGAAAATACCTTCGTTTTCAGTTTCAAGCTACCGATTCAAGTAGATTTGATACGTACGAATTTAACGCTATGCCATACGGCTTGTCAGTAGCACCTTGGGTATTTACGAAAATAATGAAGGAGGTTATGGTTAACTTAAGAAGTCGAGGCTTTAAGTCCGTTATATTTTTCGATGATATCCTGTGTATAGGAGACGATTACGTCGATTGTTTGAATAATGTAAATAACACTATAAGTTTGCTACAATCCCTAGGTTTCGTAGTTAATTTCGATAAAAGTTCATTAATACCTTAGAAACAATGTAAATATTTAGGTTTTAATTTAGACACACAAACATTGTCTATGTCTCTGCCGTGTGAAAAACGCAATAAAATTTCACAAATGTTACACAAATTTTCAAATCTCCCGAGATGCACTATACGGGAATTTGCCCAACTGATAGGTGTTCTGATTGCGGCCTGCCCTGCCGTCAAGTATGGATGGCTATACACGAAAGTTCTTGAACGACTAAAATTTCTCGCTTTGCAACGATATAACGATAATTACGAGGCAAAAATTAATCTGCCTAGCGTTATCGTAAACGATTTACATTGGTGGTTAGCAAATATTCATACAACAACCAATTCCATGAGAAATGAAACTTTTAAATTAGAAATTTACACCGACGCCTCAAGGACAGGCTGGGGCGCGGTGTGCCAAGGCAACAAAGTAAACGGCAAGTGGAAGGACGCAGAAAAAGAACACCATATTAACTATTTAGCTGGCAGTCTTTTTATGTTTAAAAAGTTTTGTACAAAATTTAACTAACTGTGCCATTTTATTGCGCGTTGACAATACTACGGCAATAAGTTACGTCAACCGCATGGGGGGAATACAATTTCCCCACTTAAACGATTTATCTCGTACCATATGGCAGTGGTGCGAAAAACAAAATATCTGGATATTGGCATCTTATGTTAACACTAAGAGCAACTGTGCTGATGCCGAATCAAGGAAAATAAATCCCGATACTGAGTGGGTACTATCTAACCGGGCCTTCCAATCAATTGTAAGAGAGTTAGGTACCCCTGAAATCGACCTATTTGCTTCTCGCACCACTGCCAAGTGTGAGATCTTCGTGTCCTGGAGACAAGACCCCGATGCTATTGCGGTAGACGCGTTTACAATTAACTGGAATTCCAGATACTTTTATGCGTTTCCACCTTTTTCTCTTATATTAAAATGTTTAAGAAAAATCATAGATGACAAAGCAAACGGGATCCTGGTCTTTCCATACTGGCCATCCCAGCCGTGGTTTCCTCTTCTTCAAAAGTTACTAGTGTCCGCTATAATTTTCTTTAACACTAGTAAATATTTATTACGGTCACATTACAGGGAATGCCACCCCCTGCACGCGACCCTTACCCTGGCTGCCGTGAGGCTGTGCGGGCGGCGTTCGTCCGTCGCGGCTCCCCGCTAGAGGCGCTGGATCTTATGGTCGCGTCACTGTCCAATAACACGGTAAAGCAGTACAATGTATCCGTAAAGCTTTGGTGGGAATTTTGCTCGGTCAATAACTTAAATCACTACGAACTCTCGGTTCCTTCAGTACTGTCTTTCTTGACAGAACAATTCAGAAAGGGTTGTTCCTACGGCACCTTAAATAATCATCGTTCGGCGTTGTCCTTACTTCTTGGTAATGAAGTCGGGTCCAGTGACTGTATAAAACGTCTGCTCAAAGGCGCTTATAAGCTAAGACCTAATAGACCAAAGTATTCACAAACGTGGGACCCACAACTAGTCCTAAACCACGTGTCCTCGTAGTACCCGAACGCAGAGCTATCTATTGAAAGAATAACTAAAAAGCTAGTTATTTTGTTAGCTCTGTGTTCGGGCCATAGGGTTCAAACTTTTTCACTAATAGAATTAGAAAACATACTAGAAACGCCCACTGGAATAAAAATATTGATTACTGACATAATTAAAACTTCAGCCCCAGGCCGAGATCAACCCATTCTGTATTTGCCGTATTTTCATGAAAACCCGCGTATATGTCCCGCTACGGTCCTTAAGGATTACATTTTCGTAACAGAAAATTTAAGGTCCGATAGAAGAGGTGCTCTTATATTGACCCACAAACAACCACACAAAGCTGCTACGAGCCAAACCATCAGTCGGTGGATCAAGCAAGTGTTATTGGACAGCGGCGTAGACGTGAGCGTGTTCAGCGCGCACAGCACGCGACACGCCGCCACTTCCCGCGCCCGGGCCGCCGGCGCTAGCCTTGACGTCATCCGCAAGGCTGCGGGATGGACCAGTACGTCAAACGCGTTCGCGAAATTCTACAATAGACCCGTAGTAGACGAAGATTACTTCGCCAGATCGGTTTGCTTGTCAACTACCGAAGCTAATTAAGACTAGACATTTCAACATTATAATTAATTTAATAAGAATTGTAAAAAATATTCCGTTAGCGGCTGATTTAAGAACAAAAAATAATTAACTTACTCAAGTTATTTAATTTGTTAAGGTAAACCATTAAGTTTAGATTAATTAAATAAATCAAACGATTAAATCAAGGTTTGTTATTTATTTAAGTACAAAACTTTCTTCTCTAAATATCTACCTGTTTAAATCACTATATCGAAGAATGAAGCGACG
>OX402060.1:11492500-11640904 GCA_947859365.1 Archips crataeganus
AGTATCTTCTCCTTTACTGCGGCTTGGGTCGAATTTGAACAGTTAGTATTAATTAAATATGCCTTATAAATAAATAAACAAAAAATTCAAGGTAGTTTTATAATATGTCAATAAAAGTTAATTTTTGTGGGGTAGTTTGAGAATAAGAAAAATAAAGTGGGTACTTGAGAAGTTACAGTGACAAGTTAAAACATTTGTTTTGGTTTGTTAGTTTAACATTTGGTAGCATAGCATAGGGTTGTGGTAACTCTGAAGATGAGCTCTGGTTGAGTTCGAAACGCGTCAGTGTAGCTTGGTGGTGGTGATGGTTGGGTTTATGTGATTTGTGTGTGTTCGTACAGTGTGGAGGTGGAGGAACTGCATGAACGCACATTTCTTGCATAAACGTAACTATTGTAAGGTCGCGGGTGAGCAAAGTAATTGTTTTAGTTCATTATATGAATGAATTAAATAGTAATTTTTGTAAATATATAATTAATTATTTATGTCAATGTTTAATCCACTTATTCTACTTACATGTCAATTAATTAATTGTGCCAGTATTTATATGGTTATTAGCGTTCTAAGTAGTCATTTAATTTATAAAATCTATGTTCTAGAAGCGATTTATGTAGCATTTTTTTAAAATTATTTTAAGGCAAATCATTTTTCACACACATAACACTGCAAATTCTTTCTGAATCTGGCGGTTCTTTGTTGTTTATTAACAATGAGTCGGCCGCCATCTCTAGAGTTACGTGGATATAGTTACCTCTCTGGCAGTTTTAAATTAGTTAGGGTTTGGAGCTTTAGAGTTTTGCACAATATTCGCTTGGACAATGCCATCTATTGATTGCAGACGAAGTTAACTTATCATCCTGAAACACACATTTAACAATCTTGGACAGCGTCCTCTATTTTTGTCTAAAGTTAAAATATTATCCCAGAGATACGCATTACCGTGGTGTTAAGTACCTATCCTATGGCTCAATCCAGATCCTTAGATCGGTACGCTAAGTTTCATCTAAATCCATTCAACCTAACACATCCAAACAGCTTCACAAACTTTCTCATTTATAACATTAGTAAGATTTCATGAAAGGTTTAGACACTTTACATAAAGAATTCCAGCAGACTGGAGCTTAGGCGCTAGATCAGACGCCGAAGTGGCTTGCGTGCTATGCTCGCTGAGGCGCGTCTGGGTGGCTTTCAGACGGAAGAAAGAAAGAAAAAAGCTTAAAACAGTCGCTTTTCTCTTGTGACGTACACGGCTATTCGGCTGCCACATGCTAAGAATGTTGTTGTCTAATAGATTTGATTGCTCCATTTATAATAAACGTAAAAAAATAACGTGAGATTTGTGGTGACACGTGTCTCTATTAATTTACACCAAGTTGTATATTTGTCGAACATAGGCCTCCCCCTCCTCCTCCCTTGGGGAGGCCTATGTTCAGCAGTGGACGTCTTTCGGCTGAAATGATGATGATGATTTATTTGTTGTCTTAGGCAGGATTTTACCAAACTTTTAAAATAAATAAATAAATAAATATTAGGGGACAATCTTACACAAATCGACCTAGTCCCAAACTAAGCAAAGCTTGTACTATGGGTACTAGACGACGATAAACATACTTATATAGATAAATAAATACTTAAATACATAGAAAACATCCATAACTCAGGAACAAATATTCGTGCTCATCACACAAATAAATGCCCTTACCGGGATTTGAACCCAGGACCTCTTGCTTCGTAGGCAGGGTCACTACCAACTAGGCTAAAGCGGGCGTATTCCTAGAATAACGCTTACTCTCAGATAGTAATGTCAAACCGCCATAGTAATTTGACATTACTATCTGAGAGTTAGCGTTATTCTGGGAATAAAAGTTTGGTAAAATCCAGCCTTATTGTTGTTAAATTAAACACACAACAACTTTCTGCTATACCTATACTATATTCTACCGTAAACGACTATAACAAATATTTTTAAAGATTTTTAAAAACAGCTCCATCGATACAATCGATAATTCCAACGGTTTCAAAGCTACAACAATCTAATAATAGTAAGCCACTACCTAATTTAGAAACAAAAGTTAATTACTTAGTTCATTCATTCATTAGGTCATTTTCTAAGATGCATCAGCTCAAACGCTACTCTTCCTCCTCCTGCAAGCTAATTGTCTAACTCCCTCGCAATCGCCATCGCGTTCATTTTGACAGTTTTTGTATGGGCTGACAATTGGTATCGGAAACAGCCAGCTGACATTTCAATTCGTTGCCAAATGTCAAAAAAGATACACAATTACCCTGCTGGCCTTAGTTCTCTGCCAGAGGAGAACCGATACGTTACGTGTCCACCGACCGACCGACAACGGATTAGGTGGAAACGTACCGTAACGCACGAAAACGCACCATAAGGTCACCAGACATGCTCACATCAGAACTACTGCGATACTATAACCTTCGACTCCTAATTTATTTACAAACACATCAAGATGGTAATTATTACGGTGCGCTACAAGCGCTTATTTCTCGACTTAAGACATCTTAAAGCATTCATCAAGCAATAACGTTTTATGTACGGAAGTTTTAGGAGAAGCCAAAATTCGTGCTGAGCTGGAGTAAATCCGGTTGAATACACACGATACCGCACGCGGTATGTGCAAATACGAACGGCTTATCTCAAAATTAACTCCCCATTTACATAGTAATCCCTTAAATACTCCGGATGCTGCTGATAATGATTCTATTCGTTCCCATATAGCGATGGATAGGTGGTTGCGAGTTATTGCGCTTTTGTTTGGATTTAAACCAGGGAAGTAACGACTTCGGCTTATATCACAAAATAAATTCAAAATATTACCAGCTGCAGTAGTAAATTCAATTTAACAAAAAGTTTTGGGATATCTTACGATTTACAAATTTCAACCAACAACGTTCTTTTTTGAAACTCTTCAGTTCTCTGCACAGAACTTGAATAAAGTTAAGACTTCGATAAAGCAGCCACTACCATGGACAATAGAATTTTGGTTCAGCACTAATAAAAAAAGCGCTTTTTTGATTTTATTTGTGAAATTATAATTCACGGATTACTCGTAAAGTACACGATAGAAAAATGTTTTAGTAAATTAGGTCCATGTTCAAAGTGTAATACAAAGACATTGAACGTAATATGAAAGTGCAGTTAACTCGAATATTTTATTTCTAGCTACAAATACTTGCAACGTCACCGTAGGCGGAGCAAGCCGTTTATCTCAGTTAAACTTGCAGTATTTTGTAGTAATGCCAAGTTATTTGGGAGAAAAAACTAGAATTTATCTCCTTTTAGAACAAAAGGACAAATTAGAAAGAAAATAAAGGATGAAAGAAAAGCATTTGTTCGTGGCATTGAATTTTTTACTAACAAAAATTGAAATAGAAACAAATTGTCACGAAATGGTCCCAACTCAGCATGATGTCGGCCTTGCAGCCGACGCTAGTCTTTCGTTGGAACCATTTTACTTACAACTCGCTATGTAGAAACATTTAATCCAACAGTTAAAATTGAAATGACAATACATGAGTATTCTATTCTCGATTTTCTTCTAAAACCTTTTTCCTTCACTTGAGATCTATGTATAGTTGTCTTGTATTGTACACTCTATTATAGCATCATGAGAATGGAGATTAAAATTGACGTGTATGTACTTTAAGAAACATGAAACGCTCGTGCTCTTGCTCTGGCTCTGTATTCTTTTGCTCTTAACACACATTTAGGCAATAAACCTGGTTTTCTATTGGTCATTTTTGTGGAAACACTCTTTTGGGTACTTGTGGTATTTATTGGCAGCAGCGAGAAAATTTACATTATTGTCCATTGGACAAGAATACGGTCCACAATGGTAAAACCGCTACGCTTGAGTGCTCTTGAGAGTTTCCTCATAAATATGCAATATTTTTCTACAGGCTTTAAACCGCAAGGCGCGTCAATAACGTCAACATTAGGTATATTGCGGGGAAATACACAATAAAAGTCTGACAAGACGTAAAATAAAATCAACTGGAATACTTGGAAATTACGAAAATAAGAATTAAGTATGTCTTTGATGTCATTACTTCTTATTTCCGACATTGATGTATTCATTGATAACTTCCAAGACGTTAATATTTCATTTCATAAATGTAAGAGCATCTTCTTCAAACCGATGTTCTTTTCAAAAGATTAAATGAATTAAAGAAACAAGGATATCCTCAATACTTGTTTTCATAGTAAAAGTCTATTGAGCGTAAGTTTCCCTGCCAAGGATATAATATCTTTACGAGGAAAAAAGACGGTTAATAACACCAGAACATTCCCACGCTACGAAGGCCACATTAGCTTCGACAAAATGATTCCATGTATTGTCACAAACCATTCGGGCAAGCACATTGTGTTGGTAAAACTTTGTTTAGAAACGAAGTAATGGTATTATAATAGCTTGGCAGTTCCATAAACAATTTGGATAAAGTTGGCCACCCAACAACAAATAACTTCCAGACAAGCCGTAAAAATGTGTAAACGCGGCAAAGTCTATTTGTTGGCATCACGCAACGTTAAACACATCGCGCCGATCGCATACATTGTGGCGGACGGCAATACATCGTGCGAAACCGACATTCAAATGTAATGTATTAAAAATGATAAATATTCACGATTGACCCGGATAATATGTTTGTCTCTCAAACATAAATGTAATACGAGATACTTAATACGGAATACTGAATCGTATGCTCAGATGAGCAAGTATTTCTTTCGTTTTTTCCAATTTCAGAATCAAAGAAAAATAAGGTCGTGCCACAGCCTCTCACATGTTAACAAAGTCACTGTGCGTGTTATCTACCTAATTCTGAATATCTATTATAAATAAGGAAGTTTGAGAATACGAAAAAAAAACTGAATTGTGACATATGATACTTAATATCTCGGTAATGCGTTCTCGAGAGATAAAATATTAATTTCTGTCCTACCAAGAAGCTGGAAGTACCTTGGTTTTCAGGGTGAAGTGTTAGGTTCTGCAATCATTAGATAATGTTGTCAGAGCGAATGTTGTTTTTTAAAAATGTTACCGTCTACTTTTTTAAGCCAAACTCTAAGATGGTAAATGGTTCTCGTGAAAGTATTTCAAAGCGGGCCATGCCTCAGGTTAAAGCTAGTAAAAAATAATTAACAAATATATTTGCGAACAAAAAATACAAGTTAAACAGGTGCGCAAAGTGTATTCTGCGTTAGCTCTCTAGCCTGGCAACGTATGTGTAATCCATTGGTGCTATGATTAACCATGTGTAGTGTTGCTCTCACTTACCATCAGATGATTGAATTTTCTTTTACTAAATAATGAAAAATTAAAATCTAAATAAATAAAACGAACTACTCGGGAATCTGACAGTTTATTGCTAAACTCAAGAACTGCTGATATGACTTAAATGTATTTAAACCTCATAACTACCACTAACAATAAGCAGCAGCAGTGTATCTGTCTAAAAAATAAACGCCTGTCGAAGCCGTCGGTGGTCACCCGGTGGCTTCCATACCGCTTATTGGCAGCGCGGTTGAGCTCTTTGTACGTAGGATTTGATTTTCCGAACGACTCTGAGTAAGTACTAGTACTGTAGGAAATGTCGCGTGAGCCGGAGTACCGAGCCCGGGATATAAAGCAAAGAGAATTGGGTCGAGGCCCGTACATTTTGGAACAAAGCCAGCTCTAGCCGCGGCGATTTTGTTTTATTTTATAACTTAAATATTGCCTGACGCTGCTTCCTCAGTTAATGATGGTGTTGTTCTGTTTGAGTCGATTACAGATCAAATATTGATTATTACAATTCATCACAAACAATTGACCGAATAAGGCGATATTTTGCGTAGGTAGATATCACTGAACTGGATCAAGGCATTGTCTTGAAATTATTGCGCAGAGTGATTATGTAAATTATTGTAATTCAGTTAGATATAAGACTTAACATTTTTTTCCATATAAGTACCTAGTCCAAAAAGTTCAACGCATAACGCATAATTTTGGTATGATTTTTAACCGACTTCAAAAAAAGGAGGAGGTTCTCAATTCGGTTGTAAGTGTGTTACCTCAGAACTCCGTCATTTATGAACCGATTTGGAAAATTCTTTCGTTGTTTGAAAGCATATGCTTCAAGGTTGGTCCCGTTGTTACCGGAATCCAGTTCTGATGATGGGATCCATGAGGAATTGAAGGAACTCTTCAAAAGTTCAAGGGAAAGGGAGTTGGTGCCTCAGCACGAGCCAGCAGGAGTGGACCTAGTAATCTAACTTACCTACATACCTATTATAGGGCTTTTACACTCCTGCTGGCTCGTGCTGAGGCACCAACTTCAAACAGATTAGTAGAAAGATATTTTCATGCTTATTGTGGTCGGTTCAATCAATTATTATTTTATGTTTTTTTGGGGGTTTATTGAAGGAGGTTTTATTTTTTATTTAATTTTTTTTTATTTCCAAGTTTTTTTTGGGTGTTTTTTGAAGGCGGTTTTATTTTTTATTTAAAATTTTTTATTTTCCATTGTGACACGAAAATTACCCAAAAAAAATACAAAAAGATACTTCATATCAAACTTGTTAAAGTTTGACTTAGTAGCGACATCTCTTGTCCGGGTGAGCGGATAGTTTCCGAAGGATCGAGTGTTGAAGTCTCTCGATGAGGGTATAAACATAGGTGGCGCTGTATCACTGCTATATAATTAAGTGATTATCTAACAGATTGAGATATGCATGTATGGGAAAAATTCATGTTTAAACTCCTGACCAGTGGTGGTGTAGGGGATTGGCACGCGGCACGGAATGCTGAGGATCTGGGTTCGATTCCCAGCGCTGGTCTTTTTTCTGGGGTTTTTTCTGTGCATCCATGCTTCAGTTTGAATTTAGAATGAAATAAATTACCCATACAATTTTATGACAGCAAAACTTTTTCCAGCCAGACCTTTTGTATGATTAATTGTCCTTTAACGTGGTCCACCACCTATTGTCTGTAGAATTTGCTATGTGGTGTTCATTAAAAAAATATTGTAGTGTAATTATATTGTATTGTATTTTATTTTACTGTATAAATATTAACAACAAGATATTTACAAAGATAGACGATATCTACGAGGAGATCCGTAGAAGAACCGGGGTCACCGACATAGCCAAACGGATTAGCACGTTGAAATGGCAATGGGCAGGCCATATAGCACGCAGAACAGATGGCCGTTGGGGCCCAAAAGTTCTGGAATGGAGACCACGGACTGGGAAGCGCAGCATGGGACGTCCACCAACGAGATGGATGGACGATTTGGGAAAGGCCGCAGGTTCAGGGTGGATGCAAGTCGCTTCCAACCGTAATGATTGGGCGTCAATGAGGGAGGCCTATATCCAGCAGTGGACGTCCTACAGCTGAAATGATGATGATGATCTACTAAGAAAAGGCCGCAATTTTATTGAAATTAACATTTTTAGCAGCAGCGGTACTTAAGCAAATCGAACTTGACCACGGGCCACGTCTTTGTTGCTCATTAGGCGTGACTGTGGGCATTCGTAACACATTCGCTACAACGCATTGCTACGAGCTACGCTCGTAACCAGTAGCAGCGTTTTCCCGCTTTGTAGCGAAAACTCCCTACGAACACAGAACACGCCTGGCGGGTTCTTGGCACTGAATGTGGCTTAGTTTAGTTTTTACAAAAAAACCGGTCAAGTCCAAGAAGGACTCGCACGTGGAGGGTTCCATACCTCCGTACAATGTTTTAAAAACAATTCAGTAAAAAGCACTAAAATCGCAAACTTATATAGCATAATATTTCTCACGTTGCCTAGCAACTGCCGACTGTCGCCTAGCAACCGTAGCTGGAGTTAAATACGCAGAAAAAACACGTTTCTTGTATGACGAACCCCTTTAATTTTTAACTTTGTATTAATTTTTGGAAGCGATGTGAATCCACCCTGAACCTGCGGCCTTCACCAAATCGTCCGTCCATCTCGTCGGTGGACGTCCCACGCTGCGCTTGCCAGTCCGTGGTCTCCATTCTAGAACTTTTGGACCCCAACGGCCATCGACCACATACATACGCTGCGGCAGGTTATACAGAAGACCGAAGAGTATAACTTGCCGCTATGTCTAGCGTTTGTGGACTACGAGAAAGCCTTTGATTCGGTCGAAACATGGGCGGTGCTCGAGTCTCTCCAGCGGTGCCATATTGACTACCGGTACATTGAAGTGTTGAAGTGTTTGTACAAGAATGCCACTATGTTGGTTCGAGTGCAGGAACAGAGTTCGAAGGCGATTCCCTTGAAAAGAGGCGTGAGACAGGGGGATGTTATATCTCCGAAACTGTTTACTGCCGCTCTGGAAGACGCCTTCAAGCTCCTGGAATGGAAAGGACTAGGCATCAATGTCAACGGCGAATACATCACTCACCTTCGGTTTGCCGACGATATCGTGGTCATGGCAAAATCGATGGAGGAACTCAGCATGATGCTCCAAGATCTCAATCGAGTCTGTCAACGGGTAGGACTCAGAATGAACATGGACAAGACGAAAGTTATGTCTAATGTCCATGTTGTCCCTGCCCCCATTGTGGTCGAGAACTCAACTCGGTTCTTGAAGTTGTTGACGCATATGTATACCTAGGACAAACCGTCCAACTAGGTAGGTACAACTTCGAGAAAGAGGTCAATCGGCGAATCCAACTCGGATGGGCAGCATTCGGGAAGCTCCGTAACATCTTTTCGTCTAAAATACCTCAGTGCCTCGAAACAAAAGTCTTCAATCAGTGTGTGTTGCCAGTGATGACATATGGATCCGAGACGTGGTGCTTCACTATGGGCCTGATGAATAGGCTCAGAGTCGCTCAACGAGCTATGGAGAGGGCTATGCTCAGAGTTTCTCTACGGGATCGAATCAGAAACGAGGAGATCCGTAGAAGAACTGGGGTTACCGACATAGCAAAACGGATTAGCTCGTTGAAATGGCGATGGGCAGGCCCATGATTAATGATTGGGCATCAATGAGGGAGGCCTATGTCCAGCAGTGGACGTCCTACGGCTGAAATGATGATGATGATGATGATGATGATGATGATGATGATGATGATTAATTTTTAGTATTTGTTGTTATAGCGGCTACAGTAATACATAACTGGTGAAATTTTTAAGTGTCTATTACGGTTCGAGAGATAGAAGCCCTGTGACGGACAGACAGACAGACGGACAGACAGACAGACAGATAGACAGCCAGACAGCTGAGTCTCAGTAATGGGGCCCCATTGATACCCTATGGGTATGGAACACTAAAAGAGGATAAAATAATCAGGGTTCTGAAAATTTCGACGACGCCAGCAAGCGCAGTATTAAATTTCCCATTCAGACTTTATATGTATACAAGAACCGAGTTATTGCATCGTGGCAAATGGAACACCATCGTATCATTTTACGACACGAAATAATACTAACTCTCTCTGTTATCAACGACGTTGCAGTCAGATTTTGATTAAATAATATAATTCGCTCCTGAGATTCATTCGCGAGTGGACCCAGATTATCTTCGTCGAAGAGCTATTCCGTCTTGTAATAAAAAGAAAGCTAGAGACTTATCTTCAAAACTAAACAAACTGACATGAAGGGCATTTGAATTGGGATGAATGAGTCCGGTATCTTATTCCACCTTTCAACCCTGCCTTTGCGCAATAATTATACACGTCGGTTTGTTGGCATGCTGTATCATAATAAGCAGATAAACAATTCTTTACATGTAGGATACCTATCACAAAATGATTTTTTAGCCTATATTTTTAGGTCCCACTACTAGGCAAAACCTGTCCACTTGACCTCCATGACATCTCCGTATCTAGAGTTATATTCGGCTACACTCAGTTCCACGTCCAAGTCACCTTGTTATCTTCGCCTTGGCCAGCATTGCCGTTGGTAACCGATCTCGGCTACTCAGCCGAGCGGTACTCACCGCCATCTTTATAAGTGCATGCGGTACACATTCCCGACCTAATCCCATTTAAGCATAGCAGTGTTTCGGATTCGATTAATTGTTTTAACACCTCGTTGGCAAACTTTGAGTTTGGCTTTCTGAATCTCAGTCAAAAACCATGTTTGATCGCCGTAAGCCAAGACGGGCAGAATACAAAATGTTGACGAGTTTGCGCTTCAGTGCCAAAATCAAAAAAATAAACTTAGGTATACATACACAACCAAGCCTCCTTTCCAGCAAAAGGGTAAGCAAGGGCTATTGATTTCTGCTACGATCGTAACATACATTTTTCGCTTCCACAACACTCATTAGTTTTTTTTATACAATGCTCGCCGGTTTCGAATACTCTTGACCTCACCTTAACTTATTAGACTCACTTATTTATTTTCTATGGGGCGTATACAGTGATTCTGATTATCTTTAATGAGCTCCCAATATTCTGACACAGTACATGCATCATGATCATGGGTAGACTTCATAATTTGCAGTGAGAGTACCCGCAAGAATGAAGGTAGATCGAGCACGGTCATTAAGATCTACCCGCAAATTCCTCAGTTTGCCCGTAATCACAATGCATGCAACTGCGTTATAACATCGGGAGCTTATTAAAGGTAATCACCGTCTACGTCCCGTAAAAAATATGTCTGATGTAATTAAACATCACTCATCAAAAACAAGAGTTTTTAAGAACTAAACTTATTAAAATTACGATGTACCAAAATTGTATACACGTGCTGATACGAAACTCTAGAGAGCAACGACACAGAAATACGGTATTTTCCGAGTCGAACAATGCTTTATAAGATAAGCACAAGCACACGAGATTGGGTAAGCAAACGTGGGAATGTAAATCTAATTTCGAATGGAATGTGAATCGTGAATTTCTCATGAGACAAATTATATCAACCTCATCGGCGTTGTATGAATTCCGTCTACGACCCTGACAGTAATAAATATCATTATAGGGTTCCAACCCTCAAGGGTAAACCCATTAAACTGATCCAAGGGAACAAATTATTTTCCTATTAAAACGTTATTAATTTGTTTAATCCTTTAGGATCGTTCTAAATGAATAGAATAGGCTGTTTATCACAATGTTTGTGCAAGACAGTTCATTGAGTCTTAAAACTGCTGAAATAATAAAACAATATTTTATCTGATTAATAATGAGCAAAACAGCTGTGAAATAAAGTAACGGAAACAAATATCTCGCAAAGGTTGCGTTTATCGTTTCATCGATGAATTTAACTTGCAAAAACAAAGGTTGACAGATCGTCTAGCCAAAAAGCGCTCAAGGATAATCACAGAATGACGCAAGCCCTGATTTATTTGTCCCACTCATAGTCGTTTATTCTCTGACCTAAAACACGTCCTACTGCTGGTTACAGGCCTCCTTGTTGATTAAAAGGGCCATCAACTGTTATTTTCACGTGGATCCAAAGCGGTTTAGGAACTTCACACACACTTTCTGCTGGCGTTCGTGTCGTCACAGTGTGTACAATGTTTTTATGCTTAGTTTTAGTTTTTAAATGGGTGCCACTGTAAAACAGGGTTGTGGCTAGCTTATGCTGATTGGGGCCCAATTTATACTATTCGACGTTTTTTAATTGTATCTGTTACTGGCTCCAGGGTGCTACGGCGTCAGTGTGGAATAGAATTTGGCTCGCATTACGCTGCGTTAGCGCTTGTCTGTCTAGAGCAGGGTTTCTCAAAGCGGGATACGTGACCCCCAGGGGTTCGCTAGTGATTGTAAAGCGGCCGCGATAAAATTTACGTATTGACTTTTGTAACTAAAAACATGTTTTGTTACTTCAGAACTCCCTCATTTATAAACCGAAATGTTGTTTTTTTGTTTGAACAAGAAATAGTTTCAATTAGAGCTGGCTGGCTCGTAGTGAAGCACCTATTTCAAAATATTTAGGAATATGTGAGGTAATTTTAAGTTTGTGAAACCCGACCTGAGGGGATCAGTTCTTAAAATAAAACTATAAATAAAAATCGCGCGTATCGTAACAAGGTTACCAGATTAGTGTAAACATCGCAAAGAAAGGTTACCCGTGACCAAGTCAACACGTCCGCTGCCGAAGCGGATTAGCTAAAGGACAAAGTGTAAGTAGCGGTCAGATGAGAGTTTTACAAAATACGTAAGCTCACCAACTGTTACTTTGTTCTTTTGACATGCAAAACCATATAAAAGCCCGTGAGTCAGTCGCAGCTTTTAAAATATTCCTTTGGGCCGTGCGTGACACTGTTTTATGACTAAACTTTTTTTTATCAAACAGCCCTTCGTTTTCAGTGAGCCTTTGTGCGAATAGGCCTGTAATTGAAGTTTTATTTGGACATAAAAACACTTGACTGTCATTTACTAGTTTATACCTAGTACTAACTATTTAATTTTGTTAATTCATCGAGCAATTAAGCTAGTTTATCCACTCAAGGTATGGTAATTATAGATTTACAACTGAATAACTTTACCAAAAACTTATTAATTACATAATTTTAATCGACAGAGTGCATAGCGTAGTCTAAGTCTCCGGTAGATGGTTAGTCACGGACCTTCAAGACGACTGTCTTAGGAAAATAATGTATTGGTTTTCCTTTGCCTTCCGCAACATAAACTATTAAAAATCACTTAAAGCAGCAAAATGTTGGACAACGAAATTAAATACAATAAAACCGCACGTATAGTACAACAAGAATACAGAAATAAAAATACTGCCATTAAGTACCTACTTAAAAATTCTAAACACCGTTTTCTTTAATTTTTTTGTAGCGTGTGCTTAATTGAAAACTGAGAGCGTAAATAAACAAGCACATACATTCAATATCATATTTTATCTATCAGTCGCATAGCTTTATTGATACTATCAATAATTCCGCCTGTCATTAAAATAATTGTTTATAATAACAAGCAATTTGAACAAAACTATGACTGTAATGGTATAAACGCCTTTTGAATACAGCTAGAGGGTGGGGTTTCCATTCGGCCGAGCAAGGCCTATCGCACTGCGTGGTGTGTATTATTGAAGACTGAGGCCACTCTGGTCCGCATAGCTCCGGTCGACCACTATTGGAGCCAGAGCTAAACGAATAAGATACAGTAGGTCTTAACAATACATTAATATTAAAAAACTGGCCAAGAGCGTGTCGGACACGCCCAGGATAGTTTTCCGCAGACTTTACGATGTGTACTTTCTATATTCAACAAGTCATGTTTTTCTAAGGATTTTGTATTTTGTACGGAACTTCCCAAAATTTTTATAAGTCAGACTGCTATTTAATCTTAAACTACTAATAATTTTCAAGCAAACTTAGCCGTTATAGTTTTCCTTGTTAATTCAATACTTATATTTACTCCCATCATTAATTTAAACGATTTTTTTCAAACCAACAGTTTAGCTTTTACAGGGGGGAGGGGATGCTCGATTTTAACAAAAATTTGCACTTTAAAGTTCAATATTTCGCAAACGTATCACTGTATCAAAAAACCGTCTTCATAACCCTGATGAAATGAATGATTTTGAAAGACTTATCCAACGATACTCCACACAATAAGGTTAGACGAGAAAAAAAAGCACCCCACTATGTCTATGGAAGAAACCCTAAAAAAAATTTTTTTCTACATTTTATTTCACCACTTTGTCCGGGTTATTGCTAAATATACTCATGCAAAATTACAGCTTTATAGCACTGATAGCCTCTACACTAAGCCGCGTACGAACGGACGGACACACGGACAGACGTTACAGACATGACGGAACTATCGGGGTTCCGTTTTTGCCATTTTGCTCCGGAACCCGAAAAACGGCCAAGTGCGACTTAGACTCGCATGTGAAGGTGGTAACCGTACAATGTCATTATTATGAATAAGTTTTGCATACAATATATTTTGCCGACTGTACTTTTTGTTGACTATACTTGCATTGCCATCCAAACTACATATCCGCACCAAATATCAAGTCAATCCGATAACTAGAAGCGGGCGAAATTCGAATTACAATTATTTGACGTTAACAAACATACAAATAAATAGTGCAAGTTAAACAAAACCTTGTAAGTTAATTTTTCTTACAATTATTTATTTTAAAATGATACGACCGTAAAATCGTCTGGCGAATCGAAATAATAATTAATCGCGCAAGTTTAAAACATTATACCCAATGGTCTCTTTATAGCCTCCTTCAAAATTATAGTAATCATTTTATCTATTTATGTATATAGGAAACCTATCGATGTTTAGAAAATTTTATTTCCGAAGGCTTAGAATCCCGAAAACTTAATTTGTCCGAAAGCATTTTTTTCTGAAACTGTAAATATTTCAGGATTTATTTCAGGACCATCGTGTAGAACCCTTTAGGTTAGGTTAGGGTCGTTTTATAAAAATCCTGAAATATTTACAGTTTCACAAAAAAATGCATTCGGATAAATGAAGCATGCGGGATTTTAAATATTCGGAAAAAAATATTTCTAAATTTTGATAGGTAACCATTTATTTATTTATCTTCCTTAAAAGCGTAACGAATGGTCAATTCCGGCCGAGATCCTACTGGCAGTGTGTTCTCCACATGAACTTTGGCTGCTGTAAACTGTATATGTATTACAAACCGTCGAAAGCGAATTAGTCGAGCGTGTGAAACAAGTGCCACTTTCAGTAACTTTATGACAATGCATCTAGCTTTGAGCAGTCACATGGCCATGCCGACGTTTCGGGCGAGTTTATGGCGTGAAACATATTAAAGTGCCAATAAAGAATGCTGTAACTGCGATTGCGACGTGGCAAATGTCTTTTCATTAGTTTGAAGTTAGGTCACGGACGATGTTTTAATTTTTTTTAAACATACTGGAAAAAAGCTGTGGTATGTGTAGTAGCAATGAATTACTTTAAGTTGACGAGAAAACCAAAAGGCACTATAGGTACCTAAAAAAAAATAGTGCGTGGAGTCCCTCCGCGCGGAAGAAGTGAAACTTCATAATAAAAAATAAAAAAACAGGCGGTCACCCATCCAAGTACTGACCGCGCCCGACGTTGCTTAACTTCGGTGATCGGACGAGAACCGGTGTTTTTGTCAAATATCTTGAAAACGGTGCATCCTACGGCAAAATCAATGAAATAATCATCCCCCCTCTGGTTCCCCGCACCCCCTCCCCTGCACCCCCCCCTCATCCGTCCTCCGGTGTTTTTGTCAAAAATCTTGAAAACGGTGCATCCTACGGCAAAATAAATGAAATTTTCATCCCCCTTTGAACCCCCCCCCCCCTCCCGCACCCCCCCCCCCCTCACCAAACACCTCACCCCTCTCGCAAACGTCTCGTAAACGTGAACTTGCATTGCGTTGCGTTGCGTACTTAACGCAACGCTTGTTGGAAGTCGCTTAAGTTTCGGACCTGTTGCATTCACTTAGTAGTAACGTGTCCGAATAAACAGATTGACGTTCCAAATTAGACAAATTATTTAAGCTCCATATCAATTCTGTGCACTACTACATACGAAAGGTTATTTACTTAAGTTTTTTACCTAAAACTGAGATGTCAGTGGATGAGATGATTTAATTAATTTAATTAATAGTTTAAGCTTTGAAAATTTTATCAGTGGCGAGTCAAACAAACTCCTTAAAACAAACTTGTTAGCTAGAATTTAAAATAATGAAAATTTCCTACTCTTTAAGACTTCTCGGTGATTTCTACACAAGAAAAAGGCACTGATAAAGGTGTCAAATTAACTGAAAGAAAGAAAGAAACTGAAAGTAACTGGTATCACAACTCCGTCCCATCTTTTAAGCCCCCGATATGAAAGCACTTAGTGAACTGAGCAACGTTGTTTTGGTTGACTTGTATTCATATCATATTATAACTCTTGGCTGTAATATTTCGACTTTTCAAAATATCGCAAGTTCTTTAATTTTGGCATCTTATTGAGTTTTGGTTTTTTACCTAACCATTAACTAATCCGATTCTTACTTTACGTACGCTAGAGCGTTTAGTATTCTTAATTCAGAATTATAATGTTAGGTCTTTTTCGGAGTTTCGTGCTTGAAAGGTGACAAACGAAACCCTATTTAATATTGCTACATTTTTGATCCATCTGTCCGTCGTAGAGCTATATAATATCTCAAAGAACCGTGAAAGGTAGACAACTAAATTTTATACATTGCCGTTAAAAAACTTTCAACTTTTGCTGATTTTTATTATACCTACACAGCCGTTTATAGCGAATTTTTGAACGTTTTTTTTAATATTTAATTATTATCATTCCTTTCTTACAATCTCACTTCTCAAAACATGGACTTACGCAATTTACTTAAAAGATAATTTTTACGTTGAATGGTTTCGAAATTCGATTTCGGCTTATCTTGTAACTATTTTATTGAATGCCGCTAGCCAAGGCTGGCCGGATCAAAGTCAGACTAAATACATTAGTTGATAGAACTAAATCAAATAAAGCAAAGTCAAACTATATTTTAGTACGAAAAGACTTTCAAACATTTTGCTAATTAAATTTTGGCTTCGGAGTACAAAATCAGCATTTACGTCTTCTTTAAGAGTATTTTAATGCTTTTAATTTAAGTAGATACAATTGTAGTTTTCTCAGCTTGCTATTACCACAGCAGTGAAAGGACATTCTTTTTATCAAACATGCTATGAAATATTGACGTTATGTTCCTTATAATACGCCACGAAGTGTCACGTTGAAGGTGCGGCTAGCCGTGCGGGCGGCCGTGCGGTCAATAATGGAATTTCATACAACATTGCTGGCCAAGGCCAGCAAAGTGATCGTCTACTGTTTCAGGTGACACAGCACCATGACGTTTATAGGTCTATGGCATCATAGCATTTAGCCATTAAAAAAAAACTTTAAGCAATATTTACGTTTTGGTTCATTATGACATTCTGCCACTACACTTATTTCAGGTAAGGTAAGATGATGATGATGGTGATGGTGATGATGATGGTGGTGATGGTGATGATGATGTTGGTGATGGTGATGATGGTGATAATGTGATGATGATGACGATGATTTTATGATGATGATGACGATGATGATGATGGTGATGATGATGATGATGATGGTGATGATGTTGGTGATGGTCAGTGATGATGATGATGATGCTGGTGATGTGATGGTGATGATGATGATGATGATGATGATGGTGATGATGATGATGATGGTGGTAGTGATGGTGGGCGATGGTGGGCGATGGTGATGGTGATGATGATGGTGGTAGTGATGGTGATGATGATGAGATGATGGTGGTGATGATGATGATGATGATGGTGTGATAACAATGGTGATGATGATGACGATGATTTTATGATGATGATGACGATGATGATGATGGTGATGATGATGATGATGATGGTGATGATGTTGGTGATGGTCGGTGATGGTGATGATGATGATGATGATATTTTGTGACTCGGAGAAATCACACGTTTCACGTTGGCAATTAAATACAAGTACCTGGGCGACCGAGCTCCGCTCGGGCTGAAACTCGGTACCAAGCGTTTTCCCAGTGATAAGACCAAGCTAGATCAATTTTTCATCCCCGAAAACCCCCTCATACCAAATTTCATCGAAATCGTTGGAGCCGTTTCTGAGATTCTGATTATATAATATTACTAGCTTTTGCCCGCGGCTTCGCTCGCGTGTACCGTGAGTATTCCAAAGAACCAACCAAGATAACAAGCAAGCAAGCATACAGGCAAGCAAGAAAGCATGCAAGCAAGCATGCAAGCAACATGCAAGCAATATGCAAGCAAGCATGCATGCACGCAAGCAAGCAAGCGTGCAAGAAAGCGTTCAAGTAAGCGTGCAAGCAAGCGTGCAAGCAAGCACGACTAAACTTCAGGTAGATACGATCCCTTACAGTATTTCTTTGTATACAATGTTTTTCACTAATTCGGAAGCGAGCACTAAAAATCTGAATAACCAGAAAGAATACATCTAAAGGTCTATACATGCATATGTTATTTAAAGAAACTTCCTATAACTCCTAACTGTTAAGGAGTTTAACCTTCCATCATCAGCTCACCTGGATAACCTGCAAAAATACAACTATCGGTCTATACGTACCTATAATATTTGAAAAAATATCCTTAACTCCTAACCGTTAAGGAGTTTTACCTTCCATCATCAGCTCATCAAGGGACCCTATCGATGTTTAGAAAATTTTATTTCCGAAGGTTTAGAATCCCGAAAACTTCATTTGTCTGAAAGCATTTTATTCTGAAACTGTAAATATTTCAAGATTTATTTCAGGACCATCGTGTAGAACCCCTTAGGTTAGGTTAGGGTTTTATAAAAATCCTGAAATATTTACAGTTTCAGAAAAAAATGCATTCGGATAAATGAAGCATCCGGGATTTTAAATATTCGGAAAAAAATAATATTAAATTTTGATTGGTAACCACCGCTCATCAACATGACATGATGTCTACCTGACGCAAACACTTATATACCTAGCTTGAGAAAATATATGAAAAACGTAATCGTGCCTACAAAATTTGAAGGTTGCCCTCGATTTCCCTGAGATCCCGTCATCAGATCCTGATTTGGTGACAATGGGACCATCTCGGGAGTATATTATATTCTTTCGTATAAAAAAAGAATTTTTAAAATCGGTCCACAATTGACCGAAAAATCGGTGAACATACCTACATAAAAAAAAACATGCAGTGGAATGCATAACCTTCTCCTTTTTTGAAGTCGGTTAAAGAGCCCTTTGTGGCCTATTTACAGTATAAACTTTTGAATTTTGAAATTTTACCTTTCTAAAACCAGTAAAAGGCAAAATCCCGTTTTTTCTCGTTCCCGTAAGAATTTCGGGAAATGCTTCATTAATGCTCCCCTACACTCCCCAAGGAATCCACTTGCCTAATTTCAGCTTTCTACGACCAGTAAAACGAAAAATCCCGTTTTTTCTGGTTCCCGTGGGAATTTTTGAAAGTTATCTATTAATGCTCCTCTGCACTCTCCAAGCAACCTACATGCCAAATTTCAGCTTTCTACGACCAGTAAAACGAAAAATCCCGTTTTTTCCTTATCCCGTGGGAATTTCTGAAAATCCTTAAAACTGTTTTTTACTACTATAATTACCTACTTCTATGCCAAATCTAAAGAGTCTAGTAATTATAGTTCATGGGATTCCGTTGAACTGAATATATAAATCCCATTTTTTCTCGTTCCCGTGGGAATTTCGGAAAGTCCTCTCTCAATGCTCCTCTGCACTCCCCAAGCAACCTACATGCCAAATTTCAGCTTTCTACGACCAGTAAAAGGAAAAATCCCGTTTTTTCCTTATCCCGTGGGAATTTCCGAAAATCCTTAAAACTTTTTTTTACTATTATAATTACCTACTTCTATGTCAAGTTTGAAGAGTCTAGTAATTATAGTTCATAGGATTCCGTTGAACTGAATATATTAATCCCGTTTTTTCCTTATCCCGTGAGAATTTTGAAAAATCCTGAAATTAATGTTTTAACTAATGTAATACCTACTTGTGTATCAAATTTGAAGAGTCTAGTTATTATAGTTACTGAGATAGGGTCACTCAGAATCCAATATATAAATCCCGTTTTTTCCCGTTCCCGTGGGAATTCCCAAAAATCCTTCCTTTGTGGATACCTACATTGTATAAGGTATCTATGTGCAAAATTTCAAGTTTCTAGGTCCAGTGGTTTGGGCAAAACATTGAAAACGACACCCATATTGATATTTAGACATTTCAACCCCATCGCACCCCATCCAGGGAGATGGTATTTTACATCTGCCACGTCTGATTTTAAAACCGTTGTTGTTTTCATAACCAGCGACCCGATAAACCATAGAAACAACACCCATGTAGATTTTCAGACTTTGTTACCCCTTTCCCCCCTTTTAAGGGTTGAATTCTCAAAAAACCTGAAACACGTGTTTACTCATTTATCATTAGGAGTATTTCTGTGAAGTTTCGAATAAATTAGTGGAACTAATCTTGTTTCCCCATACAAACTTTGAACCCCCTTTTTACCCACTTAGGGAGTGAATTTTGAAAAATCCTTTCTTAGTGCACCCCTAGACCTTATAAGGAACCTACATGCCAAATTTGGAATCTCTAGGCCCAGTGGTTTGGGCTGTGCGTTGATATGTCAGTCAGTCAGTCAGTCAGTCAGTTTCTTCTTTTATATATTAAGATTATAAGTACTAGGGGCGTTCAATAAAAAGTGAGAATGAGTATGTTATAAACAACTTTTACTAAATGTCATTTTATTTTTCGACATAGTCACCTTTTAGCATAATACACTTAGTATATCTTTTTTCTAAACTTAAAATTCCATTTTTAAAAAAGGTCTCATCTTGAGTACTTAAAAAATCTTGTACTGCAGCGACTACCGCGTCGTTGTCTTCAAATTTCTGGGCTCTCAGGTATTGTTTCAATCTCGGAAATAGGTAGAAATCACTGGGAGCGAGATCTGGTGAATACGGAGGATGCTTAAGGATATCGAACCCAGAATCACGAATTGCAGCCATTGCAACGGCGGACTTGTATGCCGGGGCATTGTCCTGGTGGAACAGCACAACTTTCGAGAGTTTACTTCGCCGTTTTTCGCGGATCTCATTGCGCAATGTTGCTATTTGTTGGGCATATAAAGTGCCCGTAATAGTGGCTCCATGCTCGAGATACTCAATCATTAATACCCCTTTACCATCCCAAAAAACAGAGCCCATGACCTTACCGGCAGATGGGCTCACCTTGAATTTCTTCGGAGTTGAAGATGATGGCCTTTTCCATCTCATAGACTGCAGTTTCGTTTCAGGGTCGTAATGATGGAGCCATGTTTCGTCCATTGTTATAAATCGCACCAAAAAAAGTTCCCGGTCTTGCTGCATCAGGTTCAAAGCTTCTTGACAAATCTCTAGTCTAGTTTGTTTTTGCGTGTCAGTAAGCATTCTTGGTACCCAACGCGCAGGTACCTTTTTCATACCCAAGCGTTCATGTAAAATATTATGCACGCTCCCCGTTGAAATCTTTACATTTTCAGCAATAAAACGAACTGTGACACGACGATCCGCCAAAACTGAGTTTTCGACTTTTTTCACAATTTCTTCAGTTACTGCTGTAGTAGGGCGTCCGGAGCGGGGGTCGTCCATTGTCGATGTTCTTCCACGTCTAAATTCGGCGCACCAACGTGCGACTGTCGAATACGGAGGAGCATTAGACCCTAAAGTGTCCCGCAAATCTAAATTGACTTGGTCCGTAGAAAAATTTTTCAAACACAAGTATTTGATAACGGCGCGCAGTTAAATTTTCTCCATTTTCGCTCACGTACTCAATAGCATTGCAAAGAAATTACCGTATATTTTTTTAAACAAAAGACAGTTAGTTTTTTTTTCATAGCAATCAGCTAGATAGATTAGCTTTACCGGCCAGTATTTAATTTCGTAATATTAAAAGAGTTTGCATCTCATTCTCACTTTATATTGAACGCCCCTCGTATATACAAGAATTGCTCGTTTAAAGGTATTAGATTTAATTATATAATTTAATATATCGTTACTACTTTGAAAAAGTTCGTAACCTAAATCAATGTGTAAACCAAATTAAACCTTGATGCATACTAAGTAAAGTTTCCTTTGCCAGATTATCGATTTTGAGATACGAGCTTTTTCAATGTAGTGACGACATTTCAAAAACGTAACTTTGTTATTATTATTTTTTTGTAAACTTAATACTAATACGTTAATCAATACGTTTTATTGTATTCAACAATATGGTTAAATAGGTCAATCAACTTTCTTTTGGAAACGATTTTCTGCTACTTTCTGTGAAAACCGAAATAATTAAAAAACTGATTATTTTTCCTTATTTAAAGTTTACTTTTCAAAACCCAAGATTTTTGTAGTCAATAATGGTGTAATTGCCATATTTATTTTATTTTGTTTAGCTTCTATTTCGTGGGTAACCCAGGGGACAATGTTGTCCCCGAAATTTGTATGAAAATAGTGGTATTTCCCCTGGGTGACCGGATTTTTTCATAGAAATACTTATTTTTTTTTGTTTTCACATACGCACTATGATAAACAGTTTATCTAATTACTGCAAAGTCATGGTTTCATGGTAAAGGAGTAAATAGAAATTTACAAAAAAATGTTGATTGACCCAAATGTCACATTAAAGGCTATTTTCACTTACAAGTCATTGTGACAATCAGCCTTATGGTTCCTCTGATGTAGGAAGTGTCATAAAAATGGTAAAGCACTTACTTGCTCGACTATACACTAAAGACTACCATTTTTATAGACCACATATGCATTAATACTTCACTAATGTCTCCCCAATTTTTAATTATTTCCACTATACCATCGACATCATTGTCATCAGGTATCCTGGATACGGAAGCGCGACCTTCACATCCTAACTGTGGGCGTGCATACGTATAGCAGCGACGCGCGGTTCGCGGCGCTCCATACAGATGGCACTGACGAGTGGACGCTGCGGGTTGCGCCGGCGCAGTCCCGCGACTCCGGCGGCTACGAGTGCCAAGTATCTACAGAGCCGAAGATCAGCTTGTCGTTTAGGCTATCTGTTGTCGGTAAGTCAAAAGGCTTAGGCGGTTGTCATTTTGCTCCACACATGCAGCGGCGTCCGGTGTTGCGGTTTTTAACTTTGTACTGTAGAATCTTATTTTTTATACAAAAACTGCATGGTATAATAAGGTGCGGAGGTGCGAATCGCAAGTCGGTTCGCGCTCCGGCCGTAGATGCGGTGCAGGACGGAGGGTGTGCTACACCAAATTGAATGTGAAACGAAAGAAAGAAAGAAAATACATTTATTTACAACAACACAAGACACATACTTTTACAAAACAAAAGATAACACGAAAGCTAAAGATAGAATGTGTCATTTCGGTTTCAAATCGGACACTGGCTCAGCATAATGCTGAGTCGTTTATAGCACCAATATTCTTGATAGCACCCTACCGCTGGTTTTCAGCCAGTACCGTTGGTGACACCTGGATCGCTGTTTAGATAGATAAATAAACTGCACACGAATAAGACTACATGCGTAAATAGATTTAATAGTAAATAGATTATTTGTAGATTATAAAAGCAAACAATAAAAGCAAATAGTAATAACAAAATTACTTAAACATAATTACTATATCTCAGTTACGAAGTATACAACCCTGCGCAGACTAAATCGAAAAACACAAAATGATCACAAGATGGAACTAAACGCTTCAAACATCTAAAATTATTCACATACTTACTCGTTTAAAAAAATTTTAATACCTTTATAAAAAGTGTAGACCTGTAGACGTCTGGCATTCATTCCATGTGAATTAAGTGCATGGTTAGAATATAGTTACTAGGTACCTATATAGACATCTAAAATTTTTCATACAGAATATTAAACGCGAATAGGTATCCAATGAAACAGAATGTATTAAAAACAATTCCGTGCATGCTTCGCAAAAAAAATATTACTCTGTTTATAAGCGCAGTTGCAGATGTTTCAATACAAAATCGACAATTCCCTTTGTTATTCGTTAGGCGCCCTTTCGTTACTTTGCTGTAAGTGTGCGCAGGGATATTGAATTTCTTTTGTACACCACCACGCCGCCCTCGAAGCATGCCTGAGAATGCAATGGAACACATTTTTCACTTCATTGTTTGTCATGATGGAAAACTGGAAAAACTAAGTTTCGGTTTATTTTTCTACGGCTTGTTACAAAGAAATGGGATGAATAGAAGCAATTTTTGACAAAAAAGTGAATTTTTGTTTAGTTACTTCGTTGATGTATCGGTCATTATAGTTAACATTTTTCAATCAAATGCCATCGTTGTTACTTTAAGTAAACTACAACAACAAAAGCTTATCTATATTGTATAACTATCACAATACTAACTGAAAATTTAAACGTGGTACTTTGTTCAGATTAAAACACATAATTACTCAATTTATGGGCGTCTCAAATTATATAAGACTAATTAAAACAATTGAGTTAATGCTTTAAAATGTTTAGAATTAGAGTCGTTTTTTAAAAAGAAATACATAATTAAGGGCTTAATGAAAATAAAATCACGATCGCGTCCTTTGTGTAACGAAAGTTAGTCATACAAACTATATGGATAACTTTGGTTATACAAAGGAATCAATTTTTTTGTTGATAAAGACTCATTAACTGAACTAGAAATGCCAATTTTGTACAACGTTTCAAATTTCACCTGTAGGTATAACTGGGTATCATAAAATATATTGTTTTTTTTTTTATAAATAAATAAATAAATATTAGGGGACAATCTAACACAAATCGACCTAGTCCCAAACTAAGCAAAGCTTGTACTATGGGTACTAGATGACAATAAACATACTTATATACTTAAATACATAGAAAACATCCATAACTCAGGAACAAATGAAGACGTGAGTGGATGAAGGGGGTATGTCGCATTTTTTTCATTTTCGGTTTTATGCCATAAATGAAGGTTTTAAGTCATAATGCAACACCCAAAGCCTTCAGTTCTCATGTTTTTAAACTATAACAGCTTTAAACCCAGTGCATGAAGGAATTATGTACAAGAATAAGTTACGTTCTTGGTGAATGAACGTGCTAAGGGCACATGACTCTAGAAGTGGTTACCAGTTTGCGAGTGAATGTAACAGAAGAAAGTGTTATGTACGCACTTAGCTCCTTCATCCATGTTATGAGACAAACTTTTATTTTATCTTATTCTGACATATCCGATATCCCAAGAAAAAAAATAAAACATTAGGGATCAGCTGAAATTTATAAACTCTGAATGCATGTATTTTTACGAAGAAATTCTACTAAATTAATAAATTTTGTTACAATAAACACTTTCATTTATTTAACTTCTTTTCTTTGCAGAACAGCTTAAAGGAGAAAGAAGGGGTTATGTACTTTTTTTATATAAAAAAATGTTTTTTTAAAAGCATTTATTAAAAAAACAATAGATCAGGCTATTTGGTTGATTTTTATAAAAGTAACAATACCCTATTCAATTTAAAAACAAAATTACAACGTAAAAACCTTTAACTGCGATTTACTCGAAATAATGTTTTTGTGACATACCTACCCCCTTCATCCACTCATGTCTTCAAATATTCGTGCTCATCACGCAAATAAATGCCCTTACCGGGATTCGAACCCAGGACCTCTTGCTTCGTAGGCAGGGTCACTACCAACTAGGCTAAGGCGGTCGTTAAAAAATCAAGTCGTGTTTACATATGCATACTTTCTTGAACTTTAAAAAAGACTGCTGTACGACAGTAGTAGTAGTACAGGTAATTAGTTTTTCAAACGTCATAATTATCGAACTAAAACAATTACTTTGCTCACCCGCGACCTTACAATAGTTACGTTTACGCTGCGGTCTCCGTGCACGCTGTTAGTCTGTGGAATCGGTTGCCGAGTGAAATCAGGCAGTCGCAGTCGGTAGCCGTCTTCCGGAGTCGCTTAAGGGCGTACTGGCTTGACAGTTCCTCTTAAATAGAGACAACTATCTATTCTATTGTATTCTCTGTTTAGTGTATATGCGTATATTAATGTATTTATGTAATTTTTATGTAGTTAGTCCATTTATGTTGATATGATATGTATTAAGTAGTCTTCTGTATTGATGATATATTATATTAGTGTGTACTTGCGTGTATTCTTTGTATGTTTATGTTAAGTTTATTGGTTTGGGTTTACTTTTGATTTCGACTCTTTTTACTCTGCATTGTATGCCTACTCTTGTCTCTGGTGTCCTGTCAATCGTTCAAAGGTTAACTGGAAGAGATCCCTTTAAGGGATAAGTTCGCCTTTGTACATCTGTTTCTCTTGTTAACTGTTAATTTTCATGTTTTACGTACAATAAAGAGTTTTACATACATAAGTTAATTGAATAAAGCTGACGAAAAATAATCCAGATTTTATTAGACAATATTTAAAAGCACGCCTATCCACCACTAAATACAGAATAACTCCACATTTTCAGTGTGTTTTCCGGAAATTATCTCGTTCAGCTACAAAATCATTCCATTGCTTTTGACCGGCTGAAAACTCAAATAGACAAAAATGAACATCCATTAGAAGTGAGCTTTATCGTCGTAGACTTTTAAATAGCTGTGTATTTTGTTGCAGTATCGAAGGCAGAAATACTCTCGGGGCCTGAGCTGTTTGTACGTGCCGGCTCGGATATCAACCTGACGTGCATTGCCAGGCATGCACCCGACCCGCCTAGGTAACCATTACCTACTTTTTAGAGCCTCCAGTGTAATTGAAAAAGACGTGGCAGTACGCTCCATTACCACCTCCATTAGCAGGAGTTACATTACTCATCACTAGAGCAACTCTGCATGGAATTTCTAGAATTTTGTGAGGATTTGATACTATTTTTGCCGCGTGGACAATAGGCGCTATTGCCAATTACATTTTTTACACTCTCGCCGTAACGCTCGCTCTGAATTTTGGGCCAACGTCAGCAGACCTGAGAAATGAAAATACGTGGTGCTCACTCTAAAAGTCTTAGCATAGTCTGCTTGAATTACACTACCACATTTCGGCGTAATTGCGCCTGTAATACTATTTCACTTACTAGCAACACATTTGCTGAAAATACGTCAACTTTGACGTGATCAGCAGCGGAACTTCAGTATACGCGTATCTTCAGCATAGTGTTCTAAAGCTGCGTACGGACTGCGCGCACTCGGGTACGCGTACCCGGGCTTGCGTGTCCTGGAACGCCATATCCGTACGCCATGTACGCGTACAGTGTACGTTTACGTGTACAGTACGTGTACGTGTACGTGTACATGTACAGTGTACGCGTACATGGCGTACGGATATGGCGTTCCAGGACACGCAAGCCCGGGTACGCGTACCCGAGTGCGCGCAGTCCGTACGCAGCTTTAGATACTAACGTTACAAAACAATCACTTCCGGGAATGGGAGAAAAAGTGCAATAGGTAATGGTGCTTTGTAATCCAACGTCCACCGCGTGGTTCTTTATGCAATACGATCATAATATGACCGAGTTTTACATTACATATGTATTGCGTGAAGTTGTGTGTAATCCTGATTCGATTTCAAAACTAGGGCGTCTTAGATTCGGGAGTTGTATCTACCAATCGATTTCTTGTTCTATCTCAGTATTTTTGCTACGTGTTCAATGTTACTCAGAATTATATCGATTTATTATTACTTACTTACATTGTGATGAGAAGTGGATATATGACTGCATAGAAATAAGGCAAACTGGCATTGACTTTTTATTTGCCAAAACTACGAGGTGCTCGTGTTAATAAATTGGTTAAATTGAAGCAATTTTGCATTCTATTGTTCTAAACGAATCCAAAACTGGCAAGGATGTTTGGTAATAATTTCTATCCGCATTGGCGATCCCTAGTTTCCAATAGCGTAAGGTAAACGTCCCTGTGCTTGACACTGACCTCTCTCTCCCTCTTTGATGTATTGACATGGCACCTTCAATCTTTTGTCATAGTAAGAGAGGTGATATATGGTTGTGAAAATTTTAGATGGCGATGGTGGTTTAACATTGTAGATTTGTTTTGAAAAAAAACGTATATCTTCTTGAGCTTCTCGCCGGATTCTTCTCAACAGTATCTTTCCGAATCAGTGGTAGATTCTTCTACATTCATAAGTGATTGTCGTGGCGTAAATTGAATAAAGGGATTTTAAGTTTGATTTTGTAAACATTGGTACCTGTATTTACAATCTACAATTAAATTAAATTGGAACACAAATTAAATGTCTATGACTCCGTGTTATTTAATTAAATATTATTATAATAAACGCGGTTCACAGCTGCGCGATCTTACCAGTTCCGGTTGAAACATTAAACAATCGAATTGCAAAGCAGTACAAATACGCCTCGGTATATGATTTTATTTATTTACGTAATAATTATGTGGCTCACTAATACCACTTCATAAATTAATAATTATACTCTAGAAACTTTACATCAAACTTAGGTAACTGTGCAAAGTGAAGCACTGAAATTTTATTTTGAGTTTTAAAACGATAAAATTATTCAGAAATTAGTTTAAACACAAACAAACAACATTGCATCCACTGCAGCGTAGTATCAAGGGTTTTCCTTTGAGGTTGATGTTTTCTGAAAATATTATTTTTCATGCGTAGTGATTCTGATTATATTTATATTTCTTATCCTTAATTATTTACTCATATTGTGTATGTTATTTCATGTTATTAGAAACCTATAACACAAACTTTATTCACAATAACACACAAAGCTAAAAGTACAACAGAAAATTCATAATGATACAATTCAATTCCAGTCTAGGGTGAATAAGCATTTACTAGGAAAGCGTGCTCCATATCGTAGGCCTCATCTTCGCTTTCCATCAGGCGTGATTGTGGTCAATCGCAAACCTATATTGTGCAGAAAAAAAACTTAAAACATGAACTTAATTAAATAAAGTTTGTACGTTGTTCTCTAAATTAAGAAGCATACAACGATTTGGAGACTATACTCGATCTTTGCGCTGACTCAGCATAACAGCATAATTTAAAATGACGCGCCCCACCACCGCATTTACGCACAGGATTTTTCATGCGATTTGTCGATCGTGATGTTGCACACTTTAGTAAAAGAACTCTCACTTTGGGTACCATCTCTCTTGCCTTGTCTTTCTTTCTATTATTGTTTGTATTTGATCATCGCATTGTAAAATAACCTACCATTCCACCCCTCCTACACTCGACCACTATTTTCCAAGCTTTTATTTCATTCTCCGTTTATATGTTTGAGTCAAATCTTGACAGCCAAACCCAATTCCAGCGTTCGGATTGACTTGAAATTTGGCATACATTTGCAAATTGCTCTGGACCGATTGTTGTATAACTCTTTATGGGAGGCCTTTGCCTAGAGAGGGCTTTTGGCTGATAAGATGGTGGTGATGCAAGTTAGGGTGACAATGCAAGGTAGATACAGTTGTCAAAACAAGCTTGTATTAAAAATGAAACTTTTTTCCAAGCAGCTTCATCTACTGGTACCGCGGGCCCCACGTGGTGAACTACGCGCAGCGCGGCGGCATCAGTGTGGAGACTGAGCAGCGCACGCGCACCAGCCGGCTGCTCATTGCACGCGCCGCGCCGAGAGACTCCGGCAACTATACTTGTGCGCCAAGCAGCTCTGGTTAGTATCACTATCTTTTATGGGGTTAATTCGGTGTATTTCCAGTATTCCTGTACTTTCCCAGTCTTAGGAAGCTACGGTCTCATGCAGTCGTTTTGCCAATTCTTTAAAAAAATTCGGGCGCTGGTTTTCGTATCCATTGTCACAGGTCCCTTCTATCATAGTCAATGAATACCTACCGTTCTTTACATCGTTTTCACCATATTTTTACTGTCAAATCGTGACAGACTGCACTTGTTATTGATTGTCCAGAAATTGCTGTGCATAATTGGAACTTCGATGTAACTATCAAAGTTAGAATTTATTCTGGGAAATTACTCCAACCAATAGAATGAATATTAACTTTATTAGATGCAGTACATTTAATGCACTACGTATATATCAATAGTTTTCGTGTAGCTAACAGGGTTTAAACTTATATTTGCTCTTGGCTACGCCAGTGGCATATGCCATCCCAGAATAAGTTATAGAATAAGTTACAGTTCATGAATAATACATTTCGGTCAGCAGAGTAATGTGTCCAAGTAAAAGCGTCAAACAATTTTAGTAACTCAAAAGTTCTCAGCAATTTATTGAATTACTTAGGTCTTTGATAGAGAGCTTTCAAAACGTTACCTTTCTAGGTGTTACATGAAAATTACATTGATTGACCTTTGCAATGAATAAGTGCTTTAAAGGCCAACTGCCTCTTATTTAACAGGGTAAAAGTAAATATCTTATAAATAGCATTATACCTGTGAAATTAATTTTATCACTCAACTTTACAGAATACCATTCCCTGCTAATAATACAATCATTATATTAATAAATGTTATATATTTCACCAAAATGTAAAACGCTAATAACGAGACTCGTTTAAATTAAAACAGCTTAAGTTAATAAAGACAGAATGGAATCTTTAGCAAAACGGACGAAATTAACAGCGATCGTAAAATTAAACCCTGGCATTATCTTAAGACTTAAATCGACTTGCCTGCATTTGGTCTTTCATTTTCCGGGTTTGGTTTTCACAAGTCAAGATATTAAATTACATTTCAAGCACTTTCCAACAACGATACTTTCATAAAAACTTAATAGAAAATCAAATTTCCAATGTTTTAACGGCATGAACTATGTAATGATTTCAAAGATAAAAACTTTTTAACAAAAAATTAAACCGCCGAAAAAACTGAAAAGCAAAAAATAATAGGTACCTTTTTTGTTTGACCTTAATCTAGGTACCACTTTGAAGTCGGTGCCTCAGCACTTAGCCAGGAGGAGTGGACCTATAATCGTCTACCTGATTGGCTTCTATCACTCCTCCTGGCTCGTGCTGAGGCACCGACTTCAAACTGGTACCTAGATTAAGGTCAAAAAAAAAGGTACCTATTATTTTTTGCTTTTCAGTTTTTTCGGCGGTTTAATTTTTTGTTAAAAAGTTTTTATCTTAGACTTTTTTCCATCCTTGGGGTAATTTTTTTTCCAAATTTATAATACCAACTTCAAGGTATACACTATCTATCCAATAAAAAAGAATTATGAAAATCAGACTACTCTGTAAAAAGTTAGTCAATCATCCCCTATTTTCCTACCCTTAGGGTAGGAATATAATTTCCAAATTTAAATGATACCACCCTTGGGGTATACGCTTTCCAATAAAAAAGAATCATCAAAATCCGACTAATCTGTAATAAGTTATGCGTGGTCATATAGTACAATCAGTAACTGAACAATCAATCATCCCCTGTTTTTCTACCCTTAGGGTAGGAATATTGTTTCCAAATTTAAATGGGACCACCCTCGGGGAATACGTTTCCAATAAAAAAAGAATCATCAAAATCGGACTACTCTGTAAAAAGTTATGCGTGATCATACATAAAAATATATATATATATATATATATACACGTCGAATTGAGAACCTCCTCCTTTTGTTTTCGTCGGTTGAAAATACAAAAAACATCCACAAAGTAAAACAACAAACAAAATGCTTTTAAAGCGGCGTAGGTAACTAGATTGTTCCTACAATTTAGAAAAGGCATTTTGTAAACTGTGGCAAGCAGCAACGCTTTTTCAGATATAATGAATACAAGCTTAAAACTTAAAAACTTAAAAGTAGTACAAAAATATAAATAAGTATAGTTCAGTTGTAAACATATGTTCCATCAGCTCAGGCATCAGCATATGCTCAGGATTCTTCTTGTGTTGATGATTGAGTTACTTATGCGATTACGTAAATCGAAAACCGTCATAATTGTCGTCGTGTGTCGTCGTCGTAGTAATCGTCTGGTACCATGATGACTGTTGTGTTGCTCTGAGGATGAGCTCTGGTTGAGTTCGAAACGCGTCAGTGTAGTTTGGTGGTGTTGATAGTTGGGTTTGTGTGATTTGTGTGTGTTCGTACAGTGTGGAGGTGGAGGAACTGCATGAACACACATTTTTTGCATAAACGTAGCTATCCTAAGGTCGCAGGTGAGCAAAGTAGTAATTGTTTGTACTAATTGTTTCAGTTCATCCAAATCGGAAATTGTGGTGAAATTTTAAACTTCCTAATTAGGGTCTCGCATAATTGATTGAATCATGCGTCACTTTGCGGAGGTCCATATCAATAAACTGAAACAATTACTTTGCTCACCCACGACCATAATAGTTACGTTTATGCAAGAAATGTGTATTCTTGCAGTTCCTGCACCTCCACATTGTACGAACACACACAAATCACACAAACCCAACTATCACCACCACCAAACTACACTGACTAGTTTCGAACGTAACTAAACGAACGTAACTATACAGGATGTAACATTTAGATCGGTCAGTATGGGAAAGTTTGAAACTATAAAACATACGAAGATCTGTTCTTAGGAACCATGCCATTGATTTAAGTAACAAGAAAAACTGCATAAACTTTTACTCAGCTCTGGAATCGAATCCGGACGTTTTGAAGAATAAAACTAACACTACCTATTTCTAACTACGAAACATGATGTCTAAAATTAATAAAATGCATTGTTTTCATATCCTTTCATTTATTTTAGTAGGTGTTCGAAATGACTACCATTTTTATACGCTTTATATTAGCTTCACCTGTATGTTTGTTTTTTGTTTATATGTTTGTATGTTTATATGTTTGTAACCGACTCCTTAGGGCGAGATTTTGACCCACTTCCCGGTTTCCGATTGAGCTGAAATTTTGAACATATGTGTAAATTGGATGACAATGCAATACTATTGTAACATGGAGCTGATCTGATGATGGAGCTGGATGGTGGCCATAGGAACTATGTAATAAAACAACACAATCCCGTCGAGTTTGGGCTCGTTTGATTCATCTTGACGAGCACTTTGATCCCAGATGGTAACCAGGGTCTGATGATGGAGCTGGAAGATGGCCAAAGGCACTCCACAATAAAACGAAACAACCCCATCGAGTTTGGGCTCGTTTGATTCGTTTTGACGAGTACTTTGGTCCTAGATGGTAACAAGGGTCTGATGACGGTGCTGGAAGGGGAGCAGGTGGCGGGGTGGGGGGAATGGGGTATGGGGTAAGGGGGTCGGGGGTTTAGAGGGGTTTAGTTTAGTTTTTTTTTTTTAATTAGTCGCCAGAGGGGCCAAAGACGCGAAGTCTTTGCTGTTTTTTACTTTAAGAATTGGAAGGGTGACTTGTGCTCGGGAAAAATCCCTTCGGACGAACTGGGAATGGAGGGCCCAGACAGTGTCCGACTTGCACGGACTAAAAAACCCGGTCACAAGTCCCCTTCTCTATTGGTTATCAAAACAAAAACGTGTGCTTTAAATTTTGAGGAGGGTAGGGAGGGGACTTAATCTACCCACAGTGTCCTGCCTCAGCCATTTGCTGGAAGGCCGGAAGAGGAGCATGCATTCTCCCGCTGGGCACTGGGGGTGCTTAGGTCGGTCTTTTATGTTTTTACCCGTTGGTTACTTCCTTAACCCACCCTCGCCCGTTTCTGTACAATTACTTAGGTTTAGAGGGTTGGGGGTAAGGGTGTGGCGGTTGGGGTTAGGGGATGGGGGGGTTTACGGGAAATAGGGTGGGGGTGTTGGGGGTTCGGGGGTAAGTGATTTTGGGGGGTTGTGGGAAATGGGGAGGGAGTAAGAGGCCTAGATGGTAACAAGGGTTTGATGATGGAGCTGGAAAGGGGGGTAGGTGGCGGGGTGGGGGGTCCGGTGTTAGGGGTTTTTTTTTCTTTTTTTGAATGAGTCGCCAGAGGGGCCAAAGACGCCTCAGCCATTTGCTGGAAGGCCGGGAGAGGAGCATGCATTCTCCCGCTGGGCACTGGGGGTGCTTAGGTCGGTCTTTTATGTTTTTACCCGTTGGTTACTTCCTTGACCGACCCTCGCCCGTTTCTGTACAATTACTTAGTGCTATTGGTTGGGTTGGTGGGATTTCCTGTCATATGCATTTATCTATAACTACGGGCTTCCTTTCTTTTGCCCTGCGATGGAAGGGTGGGTCGGAGATCTTTTGGACCCATTGTGTGACTTTGGATGCCATCTTTTGGGTGGGGCTACCCTTTATGCCTGGTGGTTTTTTGGCATGCTGTGTGCTTTTTTGCGCTTGTCTCCTAGCGCTACCCTCTTTTCGTTTCCGCTTCCATCGATAGTTTTTCTGCTATAATAATACGGAGGGACGAGGAGTGTCCCCCGGACGGCTGGACGCCCCAGTGTCTTAAAGGGATCACACGGAGCTCGGCAGATCCTTACCCCAGCCAATGCTGAAAGGCCAGAGAAGAAACTTTTAGTCTCGATTCTCTGTTTAGGCTTCCGCCGTTGCTCCCACGAGGTCCCCGCTGGGACTACCGGGTGCGTCCTCCGTCCGGAGCTCACCTGTCGTATGGGCGGGAGATGCATATGTCAGGAATTCTTAGATCTAATTACATTCTAATCAATATTATACAGAAACCAGTATACAATTTAATAATTAAAAAGGTTTGACAATTTTTATATATACTGAAAAAAAAAAAAAAAAAAAAAACAGTGCCGAAGTCCAGGAGAAGGATTGAAAGAAAATTTGGATTGAATGTGTGTGTATGTCGTGTGTGTGTGTGTGTGTGCGTGCTATTTATTCCGAAGACATGCCACGCGAACCACTCTTTCCAGGAACTCCTTAGTGTGGTCTCTATTCTTGGCCGATCCAAGCAATCACTCCAGGTCGAGCTATCTTGAGTTACCTTGACTCCGGTTTTTTGCTCTAGCTCGAACCTTTGTGTGTCAAAGCGGGGGCATTCACAGACAATGTGCCAGACGTCCTCGTCTTTAGCCGGGTCACATATGCACGAGGGTACATCTTTGATTTTGAAACGGTGTAGATAGGCTGCGAATCCTCCGTGCCCGGTAAAGGCTTGAACCAAGAAGTTTGTGAGTCTGAGTTTCTTTATGATGCTATTTGCATCTCTCACTTGTGGGAAGAACTTCTTGGTTGTTGCACCGGTCTCGGAGGCTTCGTAACGGACCTGCCATTTTTCGACCGTTTCTAATCTTATCGACCTTTTGACGTAAGATATCGGCACCTTGTCGTAATTCGGGGCGGTCTTTTTTCTAATTGCTTGTTGCTTTGCCAGTTCATCTGCCCTCTCGTTTCCTGGCGTTCCAATATGAGCTCGCAGCCAAAAGAATTTTATGTCCACTCCTGCCTCCCTCGCTTGTGTAGTTTGGGTCTTTATTGCTTGGACCAGTGGATGCGTCGTGTGTGGCGTTTTGAGTGCCTCCAGCGAGGACTTGGAGTCACTGAGAATATTGACGTTATTGAATGTTAGGGGGGTTAGGTTTAGGTGGTTGGGGGGTTTGTAAAATGAGGAGGGGGAAGGGGGGTTTAGGGGATTGGGGTAAGGGTGTGGGGGTTGGGGTTTGGGGGGGGGGTTGGGGAAATGGGGTGGGGGATGTTGGGGGGTTGGGTTTAGGGGGTTGGGGGTAAAGTTAGAAAGAAAGAGGTTTACGTTTAGTAGTGTAGAGCAGTGCGCGCGCACCAAAGACCAAGTATAAGATGGACTGATTCTATTTAAGACGAGCAAAAAACCGTTTTGTCTCTTTTTAGCACATGGAAACTCTCACTGTGAAAAAATGCAACTAAAAAATAGAAAATAAAGAATAGTTTAAAAAACTAAAAAACACGCTTTAATATATAATATAATAAATCATTTATTTCAAGTAAGGTACACTCATAGATTGTTAGTAAAAAATAAAAAATAAAAAATAAATTTTAATAAATTTCAATTCACTATTCTTATAGTGCAGTAAAAAATCTTAATAAGCAATTAGTATATTGTTATATCCAGATCAAAATTTGTAAACAATTCTAAATATTGATAAAATAAATAATAATAGTTTAAAATATTTTATTGTAAAAAAAGCGTGGGGTGCTTTTCAAAATGATAATCCTTGGCAATTGACACCATGCACCCCACGCTTTTTTACAATAAAATATTTTAAACTATTATTATTTATTTTATCAATATTTAGAATTGTTTACAAATTTTGATCCGGATATAACAATATAATAATTACTTATTAAGATTTTTTACTGCACTATAAGAATAGTGAATTGAAATTTATTAGAATTTATTTTTTATTTTTTAAAGCGTGTTTTTTAGTTTTTTTAATTTTCAATTCAACCTTCTTATAGTTTCGGACTTTTCCATACTGACCGATCTAAATGTTACACCCTGTATAAGGTCGCGGGTGAGCAAAGTAATTTGTTTCAGTTCATTAAGGGCCTCATATAAACTGTATTCCGAGTGCTACGCAACTGCCAGCTGTTCATACAATTTCCAGTCGACAAACGGTACGCAAGCTGTACGCTTAGTATAAGTTTTCCTTCACTTCAATACTTCTCGATCGCGTTTACGTAAAAAAATCAATTACTAGGGAAACATGGACAGCACCTCCGCGGCCGCGCGTCCATGTTTCCATAGAATAGAAATTTTTACGTAAACGCGATCGAGAAGTATTTTGCTGAAGTAAAACTTATACTAAGCGTACTGCAAACTAGCTACGATTGAAATGTATGAGCAGCCGGTAGTTGCAGTTTCGTAACAGTTGGAATGCAGTCCATGTGTAATGCTAATGGCCGTTGGATTTGATTCTCAAATGTTTAAAGTGCACGTAGTCACTATAGTACATTCGAAATTGATAAAAATGTAAGAAAAACATAATAATAATATTTGTGAAACAGAGTATCGTGCGAAAAATGTTTTATTTACATCAGTGTGAGTCGTAGCACGAGCTGGCTGAAGTGGCGTGAAGTGTGTCATTGTTGTTTTAACGCACGTGTTTTTGTTTTATTTTACCCGATAAATTCTCGTTTTACGTCTGAAATATGAACGAAAGCAGTAAATATTACGCTGTAAAAACCGGCCAAGATGTATGGTTTCGTAGGTAATGCGGTAAATATTCTATATTTTTTATCGACTATTGCTTATGGATCCAGATGATGGTCAGATTGGGGATGTCTTGAAGAAAGGTCAGGTCGAGAGGTCAGGTGGAAGCGAAAGATGTATGTAAGGATCGTACCAGGTGGAAACAAACAGTTTCTGCCTATCCCTTTGCTGGGAAGGACGCGTGATTGTATGTATGTATGTATTGCTCGTAAACTTCTAGAGAGAGGGGACACTTAAATTTTACAAAAACCGCTTCACTTTCGTGGTAACATTTTTTACAAATCGGCTGTATATTTTGATAGCGTTTTCGGTTATTAATTAGAGGTCCTGTACTTCTACTAAAAAACTGGATGCGCGATTGACATATTTATATTCATAAATCCGTTCAAAATTATGGCTTCCTAGTATTAACAGTATTTAAGCTAAGCCATAGATGGACGGAAAGAAAACATAATTTAACTTTACTTATGGAAATAAAAACAGTGTTATTTGTATTTGTACCGTGTCACATAATTTGCGGCGAGACAGTTGCTGTAAAAACAACCCAACCACCACAAAATAGTAGCAATAAACTAAGAAATGGCAAAGGTCGCCTATTCAGCGCGGCGCGACACACAAAGTTGCTTAATTACTTAACCTACGTATCGACCGACGCGTAAACCTAAAAATACTTCGTGGCGAGAACTTTCTCTGTTGACGTGCGATTAGCTGGTGACGAAGATGTATTTGCATCAAAGAAAAACGGTACCAGCTAAACTATGTATTTTGTACGAGTACGTATCAAATTACATAGATAATGTTTGAACAGAATAATGGACTTAAAGTACACTACGGTCATTCAAAATAATGCAATTTTCTCAGAAATGGACAACTTTACAGGATTGCTAAACCCAACTTAAACCAATCTTTAGATTAGACTACCTAACGAAAAACTTCATCTTGTTAATAGTTTCACCGAGAATTGCATTATATCAACCATTTAGACGACCAGATGGCCTAGTGGTTCGATTCCCGTGTCGGGGCAGATTTGTATGAAAAATACGAATGTTTGTTCTCGGGTCTTGGGTGTTTATATGTATTTAAGTATGTATCTATCCATATAAGTATGTTTATCCGTTGCCTAGTACCCATAACACAAGCTTTAATTAGCTTACTTTGGGACTAGGTCAATTGGTGTGAATTGTCCCGTGATATTTATGATATTTATTTATTTATCAAAAGATCAGTATTTTACCTATTTTTTTCTATAGGTACATATTTATTTAATATGTATTATTATAACCATTTGATTATCAATGCTAAAAAGTTGAATAATTATTTATTTATTATAAAATAAGGTATAAAAAAACAGGGACTAAGTATAAAATTAACATAACTAAAACTAACTTAAAATAGCTAAACAGAAATTAAAAACTAAAAATTATTATCTAAATTTGGACCCTTAGGTAGGGTGCCCATCACGCAGGCAGCATTCCCACGTTGAATTGCTATAGCAAATTTTACCTATTGTTGTTTTTGTACTGTATGTATTGTATGTATTATGATTATAACACGCGCTTTGTAGAGAAAGTGTCAGTAGCTTGAAATGTAGAAGTGTTTGTTGAGGTAATTTTGGCAAGAAATAGTTCGTCCCGCAAAATGGAAATGTTTTTTAACGAATTGTTTTTATAAAGTTGCAAATTGGCAGTCCAATATTTTATTTCGTTCGTTGAAACTGAAAAATTGGTTTCTATTCAAATTCTAAAGTAAAACTATTCAAAAGATTGCGGTTATTTATTTTTAAAACCAATATAAAATCAGTTATATTTGTAAACATTGCAACTCATGAAATAATTGCAAACATTTAGTTTGTAGTTCGGTATGTTTGTTTAGGTTAGATTACAATTTTCATTAAAAAATGTGTAGACTCAAAAAAGTATGCCATAAAACGTACATGAATCGTTAAACTGCATTTACGTACGAACCGAAATTGTTCTGAATATGGTATGTTTGTGCGGTAGTAAACGTTACAGTTAGTTAGTTTTTATATTCGCCAAAACATTTGCACGAGCGAAAGAGATGCACATATATCGCTTCTATCGTGAGCACCGGAGATGCAATAGTGTAACGCGAACATGAAATGCCAAGTGAAGTGCAATTGTGTGGTTCTCTAAACGAAGCTTACCCGCGAAGACATGGCTGCGCTTGACAGACAATCATAATCTTGACCAGATTGATCATAGTTTTTAAACGGAGTCAGTACCTCTACCACGAGTTTACACTAGTTCACAGTAACCGTACTCGCTAGCGACGGCGTAAATGATTTGTATGGAGAATTGTGCTTCCGTAAGTGACCGCTAGAGGCGCTGTACAATTCTCCATACAAATAATTTACGCCGTCGCTAGCGAGTACGGTTACGTAAACTAGTGTAAACTCATGGTAGAGGTACATGTGCCCTGTCAATCGAGCATTATTGATCCATATTCTGCGATGAACAATGTCTACGACATAGAGGCGTATCTGACGCGGCGTTAGCCTCTCCGATGAGAGAAACATTTTGACCTAGAACATGTAAACGGTAACGCGGTGGCCAATTTTTAAACATTAAAAACGTTCAGGAAAGGTGTATTATTGGGCCCTCTAGTTAGGAATCTCTCGCTGGAGCAGGACCCGAGAGTGAAGAAATCTTGTACAGGAGAAAGTGTATGCGTTTGACGACCAAAGACGACTGGACTTAAAACCTCACGAACAAGGAAGACCGTCGCAGTCATACAACAATTATGTAAACGGTACCCTGACATGCCTTGCTTGCTGTACAACGTTCACTGCAAGGATCGGGTATATCAGCCACCTAAGGGCTAAACATTGAAGCTTAAATCGTTCAGTATACTTAGTCAAGTCACTGTAGCTGAAAACGGCTAGGTAGAATGTATGTATATTGAATAACATCAAGACACCCAAATCCGTACTATAGCTACGGCCGAGCGAATCAAATTATGATTGTCCTCCGAGCGCAGCGATGATTTTTCAAACGAAATACATACAGTTAGAGAATCACACTGTCTTACATGATCATTTGAACATTTCTGCAGCTACTCTCAAATAACACAAGCAAGGAAGTTTATTTGTTAGCAATCTACTTAAAGCAGACAGAAAAGGATAAGTTGTGATGTTTACTGAGCGGCACAAAATCTTAAAGGAATTTACACAATGAAAAGAAAAATTCTTGTCCAAATTTAATTTATTAATAACAAAGACCGGGAGCAATCCGCTTACAAGATATTCTTCCTTTGCCGTCCCGTCACTAATCTCTGTCCATAATTGTGCGAAAACCATTTGTCTTTTTCGCGCCCTTTTCCTCAAGTCCTTTCCTGATCCCAACCTGTTTGAATTAACTATTTATTATTCGTTTGCATTGTTATTTAAGTGTCTACGTAACATACCTCTACTTTTCCGAAGCCAACTTTATATTTAAGCTTGCGAAAGCTTCTGAATAAACGGTTGTCTTTCACATGAACGGTTTTATTGTACTAGAGCCGGCATAAGTTCGACTTTTTCCTGATCTGTTCTTTTTTGTTGATGACCGGAAACATCAGAGGTACTTCACGAGTTGCCTTGACCTCGCAAGATTAATTATAACGAGAGCTTTAGCGTGATTAATACGTTCTTTTAATATTTTAATGGATGTTTTGTGTTCATAAGATTTTTTTTTATAGATTCTGCGTCGGTGGTCGTGCACGTGGTGAGCGGGGAACGTCCAGCGGCGATGCAAAGCGGAGCCATGAAACTATATCCTCATTATTCCACAATTTTCTTGTTGTTATTCGCAATCAACGACTGTAGAGCATATTTTCTTATCATTAATCTCCTACGTTACTTGAAAAGCTTTTGTTGTTTAATCTTTAAGTTAATTTTCCTGTATCATATATTCCCTAGGAGGTGTGTTGCCAGATGACCAGATGCAGGCCAAGTTGTAAATGAATAAAATTCTGACTTACAATTTTTAATAATTAAAATAGACAGTGAGAAAATAATATAAAAGAAACGAATTATTATAAGTATCTCATAGATTTGGTTAGCCGTATTAATTTGTAATATAGTTATCTGAAGGGATTCTCGTATAGACAACACGAAGAATGCTGAAAATGTAAGGAAAATTTTAACGTACGGAATATTTATCAAAACCCAACCGAATAACGAAACACACGTTTGCCACGTATACGTGTTTTACTGTGTACCTACCTTTAATAAACCCTAAAAACGTTTTCTTTATCGCGTAACATTTTTTTATAACGTAAGCCAATTATTTCAGTAAGTACAGTCAAATAAAAAAAAATAAGTCAATAAATAAACGATAATAGAAACAGTGCTTATCCCGACTATTTCAAGCAATATTTCGGCTTTTATAGATAAACTCAAGTAGGAGTATTCCTAAAGTTGTATGACTATAATATTTAAATAAAACCGGCCAAATGCGACTAGCACTCAAGGACGACTAGGACTCAATCACCTAGGATTCCGTACAATCCAGGGCAATCATAACGTACACCACAAAATCTCAAAAACCCAAACCTACTAGGTACCTGTTGAAGTTCATAAAGTACAGCCGTTGACGGAAAAGTTACAAATTTGATTTTTTCCCCCTAAAATCCGACTCTCGGTTTTTATTATTTGTTGATTTGCAGTATATTATCTCTATTGTCATTCCAAGTTTGAGGTTTGTATATTTATACTAGCTGATGCCCGCGGCTTCACCCCCGTTCTATTTTTTCTTTCATAGGAACCTTCTCCTGACAATAACAAACGCAACAAAAAAAGAATTATCCAATTTGGTGCAAGCAATCGGAAATTATGTGCGTACAAACATTTCGGTGATTCATTTTTATTTATATAGATAGATGTAATAGATAAAATGAAAACAAAAATTACACGTTTCTTGAATGACCCCCCCTTAATTTTAAATTTATTTTTATTGAAGCGACAATAGAAATCTGAATTAGAACCTGTTACGGTTTTTGAGATACAGTCCTGTGACGGACAGACGGACGGATGACGGATGATAGTAATAGGGTTGTCACCCTTCGGCTACGGAACCATAGAAAAATGTCAGTTTGTGTGTCATAAAAACCACTCTATCATTAATTCTGTAGCATTTACTGATCAGTATTGATCGCAATATCGGCTTGTATTTCATTTTATCTTTAGTTAACGATAAGTAAACATAGGATAAAGAATGCTTGGCTTTTTCCTACCTTCACCATCTTGGGGCTTATTTGTCTGATGCTTTTTTCTTAGTAATTAATGTTAGTATCAGATTTCAACCTAAGCCAGAAATTTAAGAGAATTTCGCGTTCCGTACGTGTTTAAGACACAAGTTCTCCTTGAATATTTAAGTAGGTATCGATTTAGGAAGTTTAGTACACGAAAATAACTAACAGACGAAAGAAAAGCTTCCGTATTCTGATTTATTATACTTTTACAAAGTTATGGTGTGAAACTCAGGCAGTGAACTGGCACAGATTTTCGTTCTTTCTGTTATCTATTACCCTTTAAAATGTAGAGCTAGACACATTGTCCAAAGCTTCCTTTACTTTCTTGAAAATGTGTGCGAATTTGACCTTTTGTATGCTCTAAAGTAAAATAGGTATAGTCGACCAAGTAAGAACTTTACTAGCATTTTTAATGACAGTTCCTACAGACATCAGAATAAAAACAATACGGCAGATTGACACATTAACTTGTTAGTGAAAAAAGCCTTTGATTTTTTAAGATTACAACTGAATACAAATGATATACATACAATTTTACGGTGGTAAAGGAATTTCTTGCTCGACTATAATTATTTTTTTGAGATCAGTCCAACTTATGCAAAAATCACATTGGTGTTGTATTGCTTCAAGATATTTTTTACTAAATAGGTAATCTATAGAATGCTGGCATTCCGAATGTACAGGTCAATTCACAAGAGCTGGCATGAATGGATCGAATGAGCGAATGAAAGTATCTGTGTGTTACCTATTTGATTACACTTCACACAAATATGAAAATAACATGCATCAGTCATTTTCCTACTAAAATGTCAAAGTGACATTACTTTCGTTCAAACCATTCGTGCCATATCTTGTGAATCGATCTGTATTTTAAGTTATATTATTATACTGCCATGGAATTAAATAATTTATACTTACCAAAATCTAATGTTTGCATTAAAAGGCTTTCAGTGTTTCTAATTTAAACATTAGTTTCTTAACTTATGTTGTTTATTGATGCAAGATTGCGTAATGAATACGTATAGAAATCTTCTCAAACTCAAAAAATATCTACGTTGTAGTAGAAATAAACTTATTATACATAATTTTTTACATTCTGATGTAAAACTTGAGTTAATTCTAAAAGTATGCAATTAGCGACCATTGTTAGCAGTCAATACAATTGAATTTTCCTCTTTTTGTTTTATCAAGTTTAATTGTAAAAAGTTTTACACAGGAAAGGAAACGGGAACAACACAATGGCGCAAAAAGAACAAACGATTTGTCATCATTCAATTCATAATCATTAACTTACGAATTATTGCCTAAACAATCGTGCGAATTTGTAAATGAATGTAAATTTAAATTAAAGTAGATAAATTGTGAATAAATTAGGTTTTAAACATGATTTTTCGTGAACAAAAAATAGCGATATGTTTATAAAATTGTTTTTCAAATACGTAATTAATGTTATAAAACTGAATAATTGTTCATAATCTGTACTAAATGTAACGAGAAAACACTTAAATACTGTTTAAGTGCAGCTGTAAATATTTTGTAAATAAAAATGTTTTATGTGTCGTAAAGTTTATTATTGCATGTTGCCTTTTTCATGTGTCATAAATTTCCATCATGTAAAGAAGTATAGAAAACAGAAAAAAAGTCGTTTGCAAAAAAATCTACTTAAAAATAAAAGGTTTTATAAGATGGCGCTAACTTTCTTGATTGAAACATTGTTGTCATCTAATTTATATCTTTGAAGAGAAAAAAAACGTAAAGAGCAATTTTCCGGCTTGTGAATGTCACAAATTAGCCTTTAATTAAAATCATGCCAAAAATTTATTTCGCCTTCCTTTGTCATTGCGGCCCTTTGAACCTCCTCCGGTCTCTTATTGCATTAAACGCGGGACTATGAACGTAATTAGAATTACATCTTTAACCACGAGGATACCTATATATCACGTTACGTCGTGAACAATAATATCGGATGAATATTCAAGCCTTTTGACCGCTCGCTTATACATCATTACCATTCCACTATTATTACCACAAAGGAAGGACAAGACGCAAGATCTTTAGTCAAACTAGAGTAAGCATCGGTACTGTTTTTATTTTTCATAAAAAGTTAACATCATCTCTTTTAAAATTATTTGCTAAAACGGTAATGCTGAAATGAAACGCTGTAAAAATACTGATTATTATCACTCACCCACAAGCTCGGATCGTAGCTCGAACATGTGTATGTATAGCAACAAATTTCTACGTACAGTATTAGAGTAATACTAAAAAAAAAAATTGTCATTTAAAGCTACCTACCCAACAAATACGCATTTTCATCTTTGAGCATAAAGCTTCTTCTTCGATCTTTAGCTCGACATGGTTCGAGCTAATCCGTAGACCTTCTTCCCGGAGCCACACGTCACAGCGGCTGCTAAACTCGATCATAGACGTGAGTAATCCGTATTTTTCACTACGCATTTTCAATTAAAAATGTATCAGCAATTGTAGAATTTGGTAGTTTTGGCGTTTTCTTACTCAGAATCAAGAGCGCTATTGATGTTGATGATAAAAAACCGGCCAAGTGCGAGTCGGACGCGCGCAAGTTCGACTCGCACTTGGCCGGAAAAACGGCAAAAAAATCATGTGTCATGGGAGCCCCCTTAACTATTTATTTTATTATTTTTATTTTTGTTTTTTAGTGTTTGTTGATAGCTTCAACCAAAATACATCATCTGTGAAAATTTCAACTGTCTAGCTGTCCTGGTTTCTTGAGATACAGCCTGGTGGCTGACGGACGGACGGACGGACGGACGGACACCGAAGTCTCAGTACTTAATAGGGTCCCGTTTTTAACCTTTGGGTACGGAACCCTAAAAAAATACCCTAATTTTCCATACAATGTTTTTGTGTCAGTTTTGTGACGAGCCATATATATACTTAAGCTCTGAGAAAAAAGTCACAAAACTGAATCAAAAAATAATGTCATTTTTTATCTATGAAAATTTACTCGTGATTTTGAAAAGAAAAAATTATACACTTTAAATTGAAAATACCCACAAAACCATCAAGTGGCTAATTAAATACACTTATAACTTTAAACCGTGGCCATTCCATACAAAGAGCAACGTGAAAATGCACGGAGTGATATAATATAAAAACCGTTCCTTAATTGCGATCAGAACCATAAACGACTGTGTATGTGTATTTCGGTTGGTACACTCTCCAATTCAGTTAAGATTTCAGCACATCTTTTGATTCATCTATCCAATCTTTCAAATTGAAATCAGGCAATCGCCAATCCAGTTTAAATTAAGAGAAACGACCTAGATTGTCAGTCCTTCGCCTGATGACCTATGAAGGAAAATCTGTGTTATTATGTATTGCCGCTTCTTTCTAAAAGTTACGCATCGCATTGAAGTTTTAGTAAAATTTAATCTTCAATAACACGCGGGAAATAAAGTGTGTCTCTACCTCCTGCGTTCACACGAATAACACGAATTCTTGAGTAGACTAAATCCAATCCTCTGGTATTGTGGGTGATTATGGGTAGCGTAGCGATGCTTACTAACCATCAATTAGCACTTACTCATTTGTCACCCTACGTTATTAAAAAAACTGAGCGACTGAAGTAAAAAGTCTTGGTGGACAAAATAATCTGTCTTTTCTTTTTAATGACACATTTTTCACTTGTACATAGTCTACCGACTCTGGAACATAAAAGCCCCGCCCCTTAGCTGAACAATTCAATATTTTTTTGACAAGCATACATTCTAATTGTGATCACGATCATTTTACAACACGGTGAAAATGGAAACGTAAGCGTATTCTTAACTATTAGACAGTTTCATAATTAAGGACTACATCTCCTAGCACTTAACAAAGCCATATAAAATGTTAAAATTGTTGCGCCATCGTCACGAAAAGACAGTAAATATAGAACTGTAGTAAATAATTATAAAAGAAAATCAAGTTTAAAACATTGTGCCTAATACAATTTTCCAAGAAATCAAATCCGTCGCAAGCAAACCTGCGATACAAATTTTATTGATGTACGCCGTTACCAAGCGTTGACGAGGGAGTTACATAACGCACACGTCGACGTTAACGATGATTTGAACCGTAACGTGTGATTTACGATTTGAATTAAGATTACAGGGCATCCAAGCGGCCTAATCACTACCACGCTTCTGTTTCTATGTATTTTCAAACAAGGACTTTTATTGGAAAGTAGCTGTTGTTCGCGACATCGTTCGCATAGAATAGGTACATTAAACAATGAAAATTTACAGAATTATAAATATACTTAATGTTGTGTAAATCCAGCTTGTAAACTATATTGTGTGTGTCAGATTTCATAAAGATTCGTTTTTGTTCACAAACTCGCATTTAAATTATTAGCTGTGCTGCAGCAGGATAATGGTAACTGCGAGTAACCTGCGAGTTGAACTTAATCAAAAAAAGAAAATCTTTGTTCTGTATAAAAAAATCACTATCATCGACGTTTCGTTTGAAAGAAGGAAAAAAAACACAATACAAAGGAGGATTTGTTTGTATTCGATCGCATAGTCTCGTCTGATGTTAAAGTGTGTCTACTTTAGTAGACAAGGTCTGAAATGGATTTACCTGCTCGAGATAAGTTGTCTGTGGGTCCAAGGTCAAAAAAGTAAATACCTACCTAAGTTAACTTCAAGATGTTTTAGTACTAAATATCATTCATCCTTTGCTAAACTTGACAAGTTCTTTAAGCTCCGTCTTAAACGCACGCATAAAAATAATGAATCCACGTCATAAGAAGGTAGGTACTTCATAATGCTCAAGTAAGAAACCGCGTCAATTTTACTACAGCGCCAGTAATTTCCTTGTACTTTGATCTCAAATGCCGCAGCTACCCGTCAGCGGAATGCTACGCAATCCTTCACGAGGGACGATTAACATTCAGCACCTAACCGTGCCCTTGGGAATTCAAGTCGTGAATTTACGCCTGCTGTGAGTACTGTGACGCGTCAAGGTGCGTGGCCATTAGAAGTAACGCTTCGTTGGAATAGAGAGGTTGCGCGGGAAGACTCAATTGTCGATTGTGTCGCTTTACTTTGATAATTCCACCGTTTCCACTATCGAACTTGGAAAGTCCGCTTTCTGATTTTTGTATTTATTGTTACGGTTTTGTTTTTGGAAATTATTTTTCTAAATTATATCGAAAATAGGACAAATTGAAAAAGCAAAAAAGTGTAAGCTGGAGCCTGGAATCTAACACTTTTCTGCGCTTTCGAGCGTTGGTATACACGTTCAACATATATATATATATATATATATTTATAAATAACATAATCATTGCGACTCTAATAGAGATAACATACCTAATAGTTACTACGTAACAGATGCGACACACGCGTTTGACAGCCACAGCCACACTTTAAGTAGGTAGATAAAAATAAATACTAGCAAAGTGTGAGTCGGAATGGAGCACCGAGGGTTCCGTACAAATTTTGAACTACCTATATATTAAAATATTATGCTACGATATTTAAAATAATTAATAATCCAGTGTTAGCAGAGCCTTGCTTCTAAGGAAAATGTTCGCAGTGTGGGCTCATTTAAAGACTCCACGGGAAAAACAATGAATGTCACTTTTTGTGAAACAGACCATTTAATGCCATCTATCGGCTGATTGGTGTATTATTTGTATTGGTTGGTAGGGACCCCCTTAATTATTTTTTACTATAAATTTATTGTTGTAGCACCATAGAAATAAACATTCTGTATGTATTCCAGCTGTCTGTCTATTACGGTTCTTAAGATACGGACAAATAGACAACGTAGCGACAGTAATAGGGTTCCGTTTGTCACCCTTCAGGTAAGCAACTCTAACAATATTAACAATATATTTCTAAACAACGTTTTGGTTTAAGCGAAAGAAGTAGCCTTCGCACTTTTCAGACTGAGTATTTTTTTCATGGCTCCTAACACAGGCAAAGCGTTCACGGTTGACTGGCTACGTCTCTTCGCCATAGTGTATTTAAATAAACGAACACAATATTATGAAAATCCAAAAAACTTTAATCAGCTCAAATGCAAAACTTTACATCATTACGCAAAGTTCTGACGTTTAATTATGATTCAGGAATTGAAATACTAAAAGCTTCTGCGGGAGTAAAACGGTGAGCAAAGAGCTTTTCGCGTCTCGAAAACCAATTGTTTAAGTAACGTTTTGGGAGAAAAATGGAGGACGTCGCGATGCCCCGACGGCGCGGATATAGAAAGATTACAAAGCTCTCTAAACAATACGATTGGATGCGATAGACATTTTATTTTTCGAGACCACTTGAGCACCCCAAAAATATTTACAAAGTAAATAAACGAATTTTCTGAGGCAAAATCGAACGTTCATTTTTGTTTTTATTAGCAGTACGTGAAAACATAGAAGTGTTACGTACAGACATAGAAATTTTTGTGGCAAAGACGTCAATTAACTAGGGACTTCTTTGCGATATTAAATTTGTCGATAACTATTTCATATACTTATTCCAAAGTAACATTTCATAGTAGATAATATTAAGTGCACCGGATAAAATAACCAAAATGCTGATCACTATCGCCTGAAGGTTCGGTTGATGTAACTTTGTATGAATATACAAAAAATTGGATTATCCAATCCCAATCGATGCCAGGCAATGTTACATGTTATCGGGAATTTCGTTACGAATTATTTCCGATACGGCTGCCCGTGTACTTTTTTGTATTATATTTCTTAGCTACGAAGCTAATCTCAAAAGATCTTAGATCCACATATACGAAAATGCGGAGAAATTAACCATGAATTTATTAAATTTTCACGATACTTTTTTCTAGGCGGCATTTTTACGCGTAATATTATTTCCATCGACTAATCTCCCTGAGCGGACAAGACTGTCATGCTATGTCTTATTCATATAGGATGAAAACCGTTATCTTTCTTAATCGACCTATACGGACTTTATACTGTACATATAAAAGGTATGCAAGTTGTATATTCATATTATACGTTATCTCATAGTCATAACTGTTATAAGAAAGTACAATTTTATTTATCTATAAATTAAATATCGTTGGGAAGTCCCTAGGACAAATTTATTCGTGTCACAAAAACTTATATGTCTGGATGTAATTTCTTATGTATTTATAATGTTATTTGAAACGTATGTGTCATAACTTATAATAATTTCTATATATGGTATCACAGGTGACTAATAGTGGCGTATGCAAGCGAACAAAACTTTTTATTTTTCTAAATGTAACATATTTATGAATGTGTTTTAAAGAAAAATTAGTAAAGTTAGTTATAGAGAAAGTATGCAAATCTGTATAAGTATAATAGTGACCTATTTACTCGTCAGTGTATTTTCATAAAATTTTGTACATAAACATAATAATTTTACCATTCGTCGATCACAAAATGCTATACTATATAAAAAATACATAAACTGAGTAAGTATATAACCTAAAAGGATTGCAACAAAAAGTTTTTGAAACATTTTTCGCAGCACATTTGGCTAAGTGAAAACAAAAGGAAAAATGTAGTCGCACTAAAAATATCTTTACTTATTCGATTTAAGCGGGCGACACACCTGAAAGTCATAAAAGCTAAAACCGATTCTGAAAAGCGGGAATAAATCTCCCCTGAGAAGACGTACAGTAGGTATCCTTTTGGAACTTATTAGATCATCCAAATACTAGGTGTTATACTATTTACCAACATGATTAGTTTATGGGGCAAACATCACTAACAACGCAAAGTATGTTTCTTTTACGTGCTTCAACGTTACTTTGAAAATTTACTTAATTAAATAAATTAAGGTATTGGGTAGCCTCATATTCCCTTGCGTAATCAACAAACTTTAACGTGCAGTAATTAAAATAGATTTATGTGCCGAATACGTCTGAGAATTTCAATCACGGTTGTTCTATGTGTCTTTTACTGTATCATTTTTCTCGTCTATTCACGCGTACAGGCCAGTCGGAGAAGCCCAGGCATCATCATCATCAGCTGGAAGACATTGACTGCTGAACAAAGGGAGAGGCTTAAAACGTCTTTATGAACAACAACTCGCCACCTGCATCCACGGATTAAGTATCCCCAACTCTTGCGATGTCGTCTGTCCACCTAGTGGGCGGCGTGCCAACGCCTTATCTGTTCTTTGAGCGCTGGCCACAGGAAGTGGCAGCAAGTGGCAATAGGCGAGCCATCGCCTATTGCCACTTCAACTTGTATATTCTTTGAACTATGTCGGCGACTTTAGTTTTTCGGCAAATTTCCGTATTCCGAGTTCTATCGAGTTAAGAAACTCCAAACATGGCTCTCTTCGTAGCTCTTTGCGTAACTCTGAGAACAGGTTTAGTAAAGCACCACGTGTTAGAACCATCAGGCATCACTGGTTGAAGACTTTCCTTTTTTATACAATATAGGCTTGCGTTTGACCACAATCACGCCTGATGGAAAGCGAAGACTACGCCTACAATGAACCACGCCTGCCCAGCAAATGCTCACTCACCCTAGACTCGAATTTAGAGGAATAAACAGAAAGAAGGCAGTTGAGCGCGGTGTTGCGCGCGCCCCCAAGCAGTGCAAACCATACCAAAAAATACGGGGCACTGTAAGCGGTACGCGCGCGCTGCACAACTTCTCAGACCCTTCCTCACTAAGTTTCCTCAAGAATGGCTTCTATAGGCAACAGGCCGGAACACGATCAGAGTCGCTTGGCGGCCTGACTCAACTTATAGGGTGGTGACCAGCCTCGGCCGAAGCCGAACCGGAGTTGTATCGCTCGTTTAGCACCAACCAGGGGTCACGTGTGATCTTGAGGGTAAACCTACGGACGCGAGCGTTCTCAACCCCCGACCATTTCTTGGTTGAAGGACGGACGGAGAAACCCAAAGTAAGTAACATTTATAATTATATTGCTAAAATGTCTGAAAATGATGTTTATGATTGAACTTAGCTTAGGTGCTACGCGTCTACGGATTTTAGTAAAATGAGGCTATGTGGCGTGCCTTCACGCGGAGTCTTTAATCGCTGGCGCCCGTCAAAATGATGTATCTCCTACGTGCCAACATTGTTAATGGAATAATAAATTTTGTACAAATATTAGCTATGTTTATTACCTGGAATACAGCGGAATTTCTTTGACAGCAATTAATAATAAATGATCGCAGGTTAAATGTCTGTTTAATATCATAATTCACTCTTAATTACTACCAACTTGCTACAAATAAAGGCAAAATTTGCCTTTGCTGTACTCGAAGATACCTACCCAAACAAAAATGCTCTCGGACTAGTCCTTCAGTGAAAAATATAAATTAAGTACTAAACATAAACAGCCCAGCTAGCAGCATTAAGAACCAAAATCTAGCAAACAAGATTTAGATCACATAATAATTATCTGTTTAGACACTAATTTTATTATTATTTACTTTACAAACAATTTAGAGTGAATAATGTTCGTTAAAAGCCCGAAATCCGGCTTGAACGAGCATTACAATTTAGAATCTTAACGAGTTTCTGGAAATTTCCTAACTTTTCGAGTTTCTTCATTCCCACAATCATCATTTAGAGGTTCTTTACATATTTACAGTCGGAATATTATTCGCTAGCATAAACAGAGTGAAGTATAAGGTAACGGCACCTATTTCCGTGGTAGTCAAAATCGGCAGTCTATTCCGTGGTATTTTTATTTATGCAATTTGTGATGTATCTAAGAGACTTGCAGTAAATTTGCTCATACAGGAATAAATAGTCATTTTTTGACAGCGTGGCCTGAAGTTTGGTGGTTTGAAGCATGGGGCCGTAAAAATTGTCAGTAAGCGCAACGTTGCTGCAGAAGCAGGTTGTCTCATACAAACGCGAGATACCTCACGTAAGTACAACCGTGTTTCTAATTAGTGATTTGGATAATAAATATGACAATTACTTAAATGTTGCGGTTTTATAATGTTAGATAGTAGTTTATTTTATGACTTAAGTTCATAATTTTTTCATATTTTTGGACAGAAATACGTTAAAAACCGTAAATTAAATACAGCGGAATTAGGATCCATATTTTTGCAGTGGCAGCTTATTCCGAGGTATACCTCGGCAATAGATGAAACAATACTTTCCGTTCCAAGTTGATTTATTTTAAATTTAGCTTACCACTTATATTAAATATTTATGCAAATGTAATCTTTAGCTAATACAGCAGGTAAAGAGCAATATTCGTGGTATTGAAAAGTGATCAGAACTCCTAATTTTTAAGAACTCGCTAATCACAATAAAGTATGTTTTCTTAGAAACCCTTAAATATACACGTCATTTTAATTTTATGAAAAATAGAAGTATTTTGCTTGTTAAGATATGAAAGTTGAGTTTTTTGTGAAGATTGGAATATGAACTTTCGATTTGCATTAAAAAAATCTTTGTTTATTTGTTTTTTTATGGGTCGGAATTAGGTTTCTTGATAACCGGGATTGAGGCTATTTCCGATGGTGGGAAAAACCCAAAACACGGAAATAGCATATATGGGAACCTAATTTCGTGGTACGAAAAATTTGTATACCTCGGAATTATGTTCTCATATAACGTAATACCGAGTGATATTGCCAACCAAATTGAAATTTAGGCTACCGTAAAATTGGATATACTTAGGTGTAGTCCGTTTCAATGTTATGTGTAATGATGAGTTTAATCCTACTTCCTACTAATATTATAAATGCGAAAATTTGTGAGTGAGTGAGTATGTTTATTATTTAAGTATTATCTACCAGTAAACCTTTCTTTTCTAACCTTTTCGTACTTTCTGGCCATTATTAATTTGATCTCTAACTTGTGTCCATAATTCTGTATTTTTGTAGTAAATCATACTAAATATATATTTTTTTATTTATTATGTTAATTTTTTTAAGTTTTAGGGTAGGTTTTTACAATATTTAAATCTGCGCAAAATATACAAACACTACAAAAAAATATTTTATTGTACACGGAACCAAGCAAAATATTTAGTCGTTACCCACGGCACGGAATTATGAGCCGAAACCCACGGAATTAGATTCACCAGCTGTGGATTACCACGGAATTAGAATTTTTTACATTCCTGCCATTAAAAAAATATTTTTTACTATTAAATTATCTAAGACAAACAACAAAAGTAAAAAAAATCAAAGTTCACTTAAGATACTCATAAAAAAAATATTTTCTAACTCTATTTTATTCAGAAGTGCTTAATTTTTTGTTGTATTTGAAAAATGTCCTTAAACCCCACGGAAATAGGTGCCGTTACCTTACCGCATCATTAACAGTTGGCCATCGTCTGGAAACTTTGGTCAGCTTGAGTAATTTGTTTTCAAAGGTTTCTATTAATGAAGGACGCCGGATAGTTTTCCAGGACAGTAACTTCCCGATTATCTTAGTGGTGTCGACCAATTACTAAAGACTTTTAGGTTTAGATACAACGAACATTCTATTGGAATTGACCATGCATTGAAGAGAGAGAGATATGATAATATTTTAAGACATTAATTTCAAGATTATTTTTAAATCAACGTGGCATTACATTAATTAATATAAAAATACACAGCAATTTACGACTGCTAATTTTGCTTTTCCGAAAAGTCGGATCTTCAAGAAAATGCAAATAAAATGAAATATAACCCATTGAGAAGTTTTCTTGTTTTATTATACTTATTTAGTTTAATACTACAGTAAATTGTATTGCATCAAATTAAACAATTAAATTATTTAGCTGACACAAAGATTCTAACCCAAATCAGCGTCCCTTTAATTTGCCATCTGGGTGCATCAATTACGAAACATTGCGGCGCGTATGCCTCAATCATGTTTCATATGCCTATAACGCGCGTGTATGCAAATTTGCATGCATATTGCAGATTCATGCCGCATTGTTGTCTTCAGTATTTCCCAGAGGTATCACTAAATTATGTAAGCTAACAGTCAGCAGCCTGCGTCACTGCAACAATTGGGACAATGAGCTAAGCTGTGCTAATGAATAATCCATTAAACCTTAATGCCTTTGTATTTATGCCGCATTAAATTTTTTTGTCTGATTTAAATTTCTTATCTTAATTATAGGCAGAAATTTAGACGCATTGTGATTGTTCATTACTTCGTTAAACGAATTCATGTACAAAAAAAATAAAATGCTAATTTAACAAAGTTATTTTTCCTCGCAAAAAGAAGCAAATTAAAGGAAAATATATGTCTGGCGCGAATGAATTATGAAATTTTAGTTCCATATTTAAATTGTTGAAGACAGTTGTAAGATATATACCGCGACTCTAGAGTGCTGCGATTTAGCTACCCTTACGACTAACTACAGCTGGATAAAGTTAAAACATTAGAAACCTATGTACTTCCAACAATGAGTGTTTTTCGGTTGACATGATAACGAAAATAAAAACTAAATAATGGGTTTCATGTAAATGCTGATTTTTGAAAAACAGCTGTAGCCACTTTCTTTATTACCGTAAGTTAGGGGTAGGTCATCATCATCATCATCATTTCAGCCGAAAAACATTCACTGCTAAACATAGGCCTCCCCCAAGGCTCGCCAAACATATCGGTCCCGTGCCATTCGCATCCAACGCGATCCCCTAACCTAATACTCGTTGAGCTAAAACCAACCATGTGGTAATATGCCATTATTTTAATGTAATAATAAAACCTGGACCGAGTTAATCTCAATTGTCTTAGTTATACCCTTCAGAGGCACAGTAACCCGAAATAGTAAACCTCTAATTCAAGGCTGGCCAATAGATTTTCCAGGTTAGCAAAATTTCTTAGAATGTGGCTTCGCCGGGTCTAATAAAATTAAATAGGTATCATAACTACTTTTATGTAATGTGAGCTGTGAATAGATTTTCCTTATAGTAATTTGTCAATATTTGGTTTTAAATCTGATATTGATAGTACAGTCAAATACGAAATGTGTTCTGCGATGAGAGATGTGCGATATTTATTCTCAATGTATGATAGAGTTGAAAATGTTTTTTCACACACAGGTGGAACCAAACTTGCTTCAAATTTGCATAGCAAGGTCGCGTAATGTTGGGAAATCTTCACTAGAAACTTTTTCCAAAAATTTCTACCGACCAACCAGGTGGAAGCGCTGCCGCCGCGCGCTGGCTACCCGGCCAACCGAAGTGTTGGCGGCCAAATTCAAATGCCTTGGTGGGCCACTTCGTAGCCCGCGGGCCTGGGTTTGGACGGCCTTGCCCTTATTACTAGTGCTTCGAAGAAATTGGGAGTGCTTGGTACAGCGGGTTAGTATTTCTTGCCAGCTCATCGTCTCAAACTTTGTAAAGCTCATATATGGAATACTGTTCTCATCTTTGGGCTGGAGCGCCTCAATATCAACTTCATCTATTTGACCGTATTCAACGAAGAGCCGCTCGAAATGTCAACGACCGGGAACTTTTTGACCGGCTTGGTTCGCTAACCTTAAGTTAAGGTATTTATGTATGTATGTATGTATGTAAACTCTTTATTGCACATAAAAATAAAAATACAAATACACAGAGAGGAGAACAAAGGCGAACTTATCCCTAAAAAGGGATCTCTTCCAGCTAACCTAGTTAAGAGAAATAAATTTATTATATAGTGGAAAAGCAGATCATCATCATGGGGAGTGCTCCGAGGAGTTGTTCGATCTATTGCGTGCTGCTAAATTTTTTCATCACTCTACTCGCAACTTTCTCGCGGAACTTTTTGCCACGCACAGTGAAACTTTGTAATCAGCTTGCTGCGGCAGTATTTCCAGACCGGTACAACTTGGGGATCTTCAAAAAACGACTACTCTACTCTTTTTTCAAACAGCCGGCAACGCATCCGTAACTCAACTTGTGTTTTGGGTCTCCATGGGCAGCGGTGACTGCTACCCATCATCGCCTGGTCGTATAAAAAATATCTGTTAGTCGGAGTCCAACTCCATTCCTACACAGAGATGTATGAAAAACTAATTACAAATATTAAACGTGCCTACTCACGGTTTTGTGTATTTTAAATTTATAGCCTACTACGTGTTACGGGTATGTTAGGTCCAAACTTTACAAGTGAACACCAAGTTCTTCCTTTATAATAGATAGAAAGTCCTTTGATAATCGTCGACATTTCGACGTCAGTCTTAAATGCAAATATCACAAAGTCCAACACTGAGTTCAGCGGGCTGCATTCGAGCAGAATGGTTGGTCGCAATAAGCTATTCCAGTGTCATTGCACTTGTCCAACTCAAGGCAAACATGACTGGAACACTTTCAAACTATATTCGTACAGGCGTAAATACTATGGTACTCTGTGTAGTAGAGAATTAGGGGTGAAATTGCCACGGGACGTATTTGCATCCTGTGGGCAATCCTGAAGTAGCAATTTTTATAACACTATAAAAATAGTTTGGATTCAAATAGTGCTTGGATTCAGAACTGTGTCCTAGAGGCTGATTTTCGAAACCATAACTGTGAAAATACTATTCTAAAATAGAGAAAATCTGTGCTGAACTTAAAATATATTTGTACCTACTGACTCTGTAAACTAGTTAAAGATTTTATTTGAAGTGTGTTCTGTAACAATACACAAATTTTACTAGTTTCGAAAGGTATTTTTGACTGATGCGATTCTCTGAAAGAATGAATCAAAATTGTGAAATATCTTGTCTTTCGTTATTTTTCACAACGAAACCAATACATTTTTAGCTGACTATACTCTTTGTTGATTCGACTGCCACTGTTATGTCTACAATCATACCGAATTTGAAGTTTATCCGTTCACTAGAAGTAGATATCGACTCGCGTGGATAGAAGGCAACTTACATTCAACCACTGCAAGTTAAATGTAATATTGTAAAAAGTAAAGGTGATTACCTACTGATTGTATTACACAAAAAGATAACATAACTTTTTTAAATCCCCGGTTCTCAGCAAGACTGCTTTAAACCTAACCACGAAAATCATAGCGTGTCAGTTGAATTGTCATAAACGTCTCATTTACCGTACAAATCCAATCACTCGCTAACATCGTTTGGCACTGTAGCGATTTCGGTTTCAATAGAAATTTATCGGTGGAATCGTTGTAACAATGTTACCCACGAGATCCGTGAAATGGTCTCCCGGGTACTTACCGCAAACTTCGCGTCAATCTTATGATGGATTAAGTTGACTCCCTCATTTAAAATATAAACTGAAAATCCCGTCCAAGTCGTGAAATTCTAATACAGCCGGAGCTTTTTCTTCACGATCGAGTAATGGGCCTGTCGCGGCTTGACGAATGGTAAAGCGAAGTGACCTTCAAATAAAGGGTGCCTAGCGACCGCAAATCTATTTTCATAACCCTTACTCTAGGTATTTTAAGGTACGGGTCAATTGTTACGTTTCACATATACATTATGAACACACATAATAAGTAAGTAATACATATACTTATAGTAAGTATTCAGGTAAGAAAGTTGCTTGACCTGCCTGCCTAGTCTACGCAAATTTAAGATTCAAATTCAAATTCAAATTCAAATTCAAATTCAAATTCAAATTCAAATTCAAATTCAAATTCAAATTCAAATTGTTTATTAAAATAAATAATTATTTACACGAAAAGTCGTTAGTAAGCGCTGAGATTATGTCTGTGTTAGTAAACTAAGACCGACATACTAAAGTACTGACTCGATACAAATTGACCTTAATAAGATAATTTATGTGTAGAAATAGGAGTGATTGAGTGAAACGTATGTATGGTAATATTCTCAATATTTAGCGTTCCTGTTATAAAGATCGTGTTCGTAAGTTGACTATTTAGTTTATACTTTAATTCGACAAATTAGAAGCATAATGAGAACAGATATGTGCAACATTCGATTTACTCAGGCCAAATGAATCAAGAAAATACTATAAGCCAAGTTTAATACTAAAAATATGCTTGGTTGTGGACTTCACCGACAAAAGGATTGAAATCTAAATGGGTAATACTTTATTGATTAAACGAACTTACCTTAAGTGAAGTTCAATCATAATTTTACGAAGCTCGTTGTTAGAGACATTTCCAGTGTAGTTTACGTTGCTTGCAACAAACGTCATCACATTTTTGAAGCTCCAAGAAAAAACGAAACGCAGTATTCCGGCCGTCATGGTGGCAACACTGCTTGTTCTTCATTAGGTTTGAAGCTCCTCATGAGCAACCCTAAATCTGGGGAAAACTCATTAGTGGGAGGGTTGGGAGATTGGTCTCTGACAACGAGCTTCGTAAAATTATGATTGAACTTCACTTAAGGTAAGTTCGGTTAATCAATAAATTTTACTCCGCTCGTTGTCAGAGACATTTACAGTGTAGATGTTTGAAGATGGTTGCGAATGAAAGTTTTTTAATATAAAAATAATGAACTATTTATATTAAAAAGACTAATCAACAATCGTTTGATTAACTGAAATATATGAGTACATATGTAGGTCAGTTAATTGTTTATCGAGTTATAAATAGTAGAGCTAAAGGATGTGGAATCTTCTGTTAAAGGTCTGTTGTAAAATCTAGCAAAAGCTGGTCCAGCCTGCACTTTTACGGATTAGTTCTATGCTAATTCCACTCCTCCTAGCGGCGGATGCAGAGGCGTGTCTGGTGCCACAGGCAGTAAACACTGTGGTGTCTCTTTAAACAAAAACTGTGGTGTCTGTACCTTTTTTTTTTTTTTTAAAGGCAGCAGTTTATTAATTTATGTTTCCTCTTAGAAGACCGGTGGTATTAATATAACACAAGTATTTTTACAGGGCATATATCAATTTTTACTTTTTTATTCTGAAATTTTATGTTGTTAACTGTTATGAGAGATAGAGTTTGGATCCTGTGCCCTGTTGTTAAAGCTAGGATTGTAACCAGTTCTCTAGTCAGGCATTCTAGGGTTATATTATTGCTTGGATAGCATAAACGGTCCAAGACTATAGCAGGGTCCCAGGTAAAATCATATTGTGGTTTTAGGTGGCTTTGATCCAAAAACGCATTTAATAAATCCTTCAATAGAGTCATCTCTTCCTAAACCGGATCCTAGCAGTAATGAAAGTGCGGACCGTGCTGAACCAATTGTTTCATATGAAGCACCACTTTCAAACCTTTTGGTTAAGAATTGCAGGACGAAGGTAATTGAATACTTGTTAGAGAATTGCCAGCACAATCTCAGCACTATGTCATACTGTTTGTAAATCGGTTGATAATAATGTATGTATAGGAGGAAACCATGGTTCAGAAGGCAAATATGGGAACACCAGTATCCCAGTCGCTCTATTGTTTTTTAGTTTTTGCAATGATGCAAAAGGTGGGAATGTATAGAAAAATAAATTACTCCAGCTGATAGTGAGTGCATCTTCTACAAAGGTTTCGGGATCTCTTTTCCACGATACAAGTTTTTTTTTTTTTTGCATTTATTCTTGATGCAAACAAGTCAATGGATGGAACTCCAAATGAACTTATTATTCTCTGATATGCACCTTTTGAAAGTTCCCATTCTATATTTATTTTCCTTGACTCTGCATCTGTTTGTTATCCTTGGTGTTTACATATGATGCATAAATCCAAATTATATTTATTAATGTGTTGTACCACCAATCCAATTCTTGAAATATCAGTGTTGATAATGACATTTTGTTATCATAGTTTCCAAGAGAGTCTAATAAAGCCAAGTATTTTTCTAGTTCTAGTATTTTGGTATGGCTGGGCATAAGGAGTTAAGCAGACCTATGATTTGTGCAAAATCTCTTATCTTAGATGTGGATTTGTTTTTAAATAAATTTATTTTATCTCTGATACCTCTTTAGCCTAGTTGGCAGTGACCCCGCCCACGAAGCAAGGGGTCCTGGGTTCGAATCCCGGCAAGGGCATTCATTTGTGTGATGAGCACGAATATTTGTTCCTGAGTTATGGATGTTTCCATGTATTCAAGCACTTATTCATCCACACAAGTATGTTTATCGTCGTCTAGTACCCATGCTTTGCTTAGTTTGGGACCAGGTTGACCTGTGTAAGATTGTCCCCCTTATATTTATATTTATTTTATTTTATTTATATTTATCTGTTTCTCTTGTGGCACTGAAAGTGATAAATTATTGGAGTTTAATATGAAGCCTAGGTATTTCATAATCATCATCATCATCAGCCTATGTTCGTCCACTGTTGGACATAGGCCTCTCCCATGACACGCCACTGAGCACGATCCTCGGCCACTCCCATCCAGCTCTTGCCAGCCGCCTTGCGGAATTCATCGCTCCACCGAGTCCGAGGACGTCCCACGCTACCCAGGTATTTGCACAACCGATTTGGTATAAGGCTGCTTTTCTCAAAATTTATGACAAATCCTAGGTCAGTCAAGAGACATGTAAGTTCTTTTAATTTGGTTTCACAGTCCTGTTTGTTTTCGGCAAAGCAAATCCAGTCATCCAAATAGAGTGTTACCAGTGTGCCCTTATTTCTTAGGTATGTTGCGACAGGCCTAAGTATTTTTGTGAATATGAAAGGTAAGGTGTATAATCCATAAGGTAATATATGGAATTGAAATAATTTGTCATTATAGTAAAATCTCAGATATTTTTTAGACTCTTCAGCTATTGGTAAAGAAAAATAGGCCTCTTTTAGATCAATAGTCCCCATGAAGCAATTTTTCGTCATTAGTTTCTTTAGATTAAGTATGAATCCAAAGGTTACATTTGGCTTTGGTCTGAGAAAAATTGGGGATATAAATTGCCCTTTACAGAATGAGCAGTCAGATATGACACCAAGGTTAAGCAGTTTATTAATTTCTAACTCAAAAAAAAATTTTTCTTCCGTTAAAGACCATTTTTGTCTATTTGTGTTTTCAGGAAGAACTGGTCTAGCAAATGTAATTTTGTAACCTTGTAGCCAGTCTAATATAATGGGATCATCTGTTACTGTAAGCCAATTTTGTATATAATTTTTCGGTCTACCCGCATGTACCTGGTCTAATAGCATCGCTGGTTGGCTATCCGTGGTACTTGTTTCCCCCGAGTCGATGTAGGGCGACGCGATGTCTGACTGATTGTAGGGCACCTCGTTGGTCTCTGCCCACCGCGACCCCTTTGGTTGGCTGTCAGGTTATGCGATGGGCTTTTCAGTTTAAAAATTTTGATGTTGTTAATGGAACTTTATTTCCTGTTCCTTGGATTTGTGCAGCTGATTGTCTGTACTGTTTTTAGTTGATTGTTTAGGGAGTCACCGAATAGGTGTTTTCCTGTCTTTGTTTCATTACATTCCATTTGTACCGTTTTTGTAGTTGATGACAAAGCAAAGAATTTTCTTGACTTGCTGTCATTAGAATGACACATGCAATTTTTGCCGCATCATTAATTTGTTCAAGAGAATATTTTTAACTTGTTAGTGAACCAGTTACAATGTATATGTGGTAAGTAGTAACTTATTGTCTATCCGCTATGTGATAGCGCATTAGTCAGATAATTAATGATTGATTTGGAATCCTTCAGGAAACGGTTCTACTGTTTTCTGGAAATATTTTTAACTTGTTAGTGAACCAGTTATAATGTATATGTGGTAGTGACGTATTGTCTATCCGCCATGTGATAGCGCATTAGTCAGATAATTAATGTTTGATTAGGTATTCTTCACGAATCTGTTCTACTATGTTTTCTGGAAGTATTTTTAACTTGTTAGTGAACCAGTTACAATGTATATGTGGTAGCGACTTATTGTCTATCCGCCATGTGATAGCGCATTAGTCATATAATTAATGATAGATTAGGAATTCTTCAGAAATCTGTTCTACTATGTTTTCTGAAAATATTTTTAAATTGTTAGTGTTCCAGCTACAATGTATATGTGGTAGTGACTTATTGTCTATCCGCCATGTGATAGCGCATTACTCAAATAATTAATGATTGATTATGGCCAAAATCTTTTTTCTTATATTTGTGTTATGGTGTAGATATTGACAAGTTGTCTATCCGCATGTGTTGTGATAGCACATTTGTCGAGGTTGATTAAGCTTAACCATTCATACCTAGTAATTTATTAGGTTTGTATTGGAAATTTAGTTTTACACAACTCGAGTTGAAGTTCCTGGGTCAGGATCTAGTGTAAACGGGGGCAGTGGTGGCTCTGTTTGCGGGCCCACCGTCGGTGGTGGTATTGGTATGGGTGTTGGTGGGGTCATAGCAGGGGCTTAGCTACCGCCGTATCAATTATACGGGGCCCCTGAGCTACAGGAGCCCTGAACGTGTGAAACTGTAGCTTTTGTGAGAAATCTTTACCCTTCATTTGGGTCCTCCAACTGATTTTGATACAGGGCCCCTCCAAGACACGCTACTCCAATGGGTCATAGATGGTTGGGGCGAAATTGATGTTTCTTCTCTATGTTCTAATTTCCTCTGTAATCTTCTGATCTTCTTATATTCTTATATCTTATATATCTTAATATATTCCGGGTCTTGTCTTTTAGTTTTTCCACTTTTTCCCATTGTTACAGTTTGTTTGAGATTTTTATTTTCTGTTGTTTCCGTTGAGCTTTCACGAATGAAAAAGATTGAAAAGTAACGGAGCGCGCGTCGAGTCAATTTAAAGATCGATCGTCCACTAGAGCGGTTCGTAATATAAACAACCACTTGACATGTTACGCTACGCGACCTAACCTCTTCGTTGTAACTATGTTACGAGTAAAAACCTATTATTTGAATAAGTCTTTTGATCAAATAATGTTGTTTCAGACGTAAATGTTTTGTTAATTTATGTATAATATGAAGTATGTGAGTCTGTCACTTACCCAGAATGTTATTTGTGCCGGATTTTCAAGTCGAATAAAAATGTTGTTTACATACCATTTCTTCGTCACATTCATGCTTTTCCACAATAGGGATGTTTCCTAGGTAAAAAAATAATAATTCTTATTAGTCCGTATTTTACATTATCAAAAAATATTAGACACGTAATTTTTCTTTTGACAATTAAACAAAAAATGACGAAGATATGGCGCGTTGAAGTTCCGCGTGACGAGGCGTGACGTCACTTGTTCCTAAAACGCTCATACAAAGTGTAGGAACAAGTGACGTCACGCGAAACTTCAACGCGCCATATCTTCGTAATTTCTTGTTTAATTGACAAAATAAAAAATACGTGTCCAATATTTTTTGATAATCTAAAAGACTGATTAGTTAGGAAAGTAGCCTATTATAAGACTTGGGTTCACCATAATTGATCTTTATAACACTTCTAAAAACTATATTTTTCCCTTTAACTCTCGGTTGTTGATTATTTCATTGCAAAACGAGTGATAACGTTTGACACAAAATACCGTAATGAAGAACAAGCAGTGTTGCCACCATGACGGCCGGAATACTGCGTTTCGTTTTTCTTGGAGCTTCCAAAATGTGATGACGTTTGTTGCAAGCAACGTAAACTACACTGTAAATGTCTCTGACAACGAGCGGAGTAAAATTAAATCTATTTTGTAAGAACCAATAACATCAAGAAATACAAGAAACAATTTTCATGCTGAATGCTTCGAATTGATGCAAAACCGATCGAGAAATTTAAAACCATTTGAAATTTTCCCGTGAGGAAGGGAAATTAAATTAAATAAAAGTTCTCAATCAGTAAAAATACGCACTTAAGTATTTCTATGCACATTTTGATGAATGTTTAACCATTCAATATCCTAGCTGTTTTCCTATTTGGTGTCAGCCCTCCGGACACTTTTTCGTTACTCTTAACAGGTTTGCGTCTTCTCTGCATCAAATCAATAGTATTAAGATCCTGTTGGCTGGGTATGCCTATGTTGCTATCCCTTGTCTACCACTTTTACATTCGACAAACAAACACGAACGCTTAACTTAAAACGCTTAACTTTAGAAAAAAAAAGAATTCCGTTTGAATCAGAAATTAAGTATTTGTTATACCTGGCCAGATACGAATGAGGTATAAGGAAATAACACAAGATTCAACGGGGAACTCAAACGCGGGTAAACATTAAATAAACACGGAAATAAAGGTTTACGTTTGAAACGAATGCGGGAAAACTCCAAGAAAATGGGCTGATCAAATATAATGTAATTTCTGGGAGCCATCCCTTCCAAAACATTTGCCGTCTTCTAATGGGTCTTGAAAAATGGCGGTTCGCGAGAGAACAGTGCACGCTTATTTTTCTTGCTAATTTACAGCAATCCATCACATTGTGCTTCGGCGACATTACGGGTCTAAATCAATCTTTGCGAATATACTTAATACCTACGTGATATCTAGAGATTCAATATTATTTTGACACTCGTTTTCCTTGAAAAATAAATACAATCAAAATATTTTTACGTATTCCGGCTTACATTGCGCTTTTCTGACAGTTTTCTTTTCTACTGAAGAACCGGACGTTCTCCATCAACATCTATAACTAAGATTAAGGCCCTAACGAGCTTTCAGTGGCGAAGGGTGCTAACAACTCGATTCCCAGCGGGTTGCCTAAAATTTTGAAGTAACCAAACGCTTCTCTTAGTAACCGATTGTTTGTATAGAGACTTACTCTTCCATAATAAACTTTTAAGTATTTTTCAAAATGGTGCAGTAACAAAACGCATCAAAATATCCACAAGACCAATCAGTCATTCATAAATTCAGTATTCCGGCAGGAATTGTACACTCACACATGTAAATATTCATTCATAAAACCATAGATTCACTACAAGCGTCTACCGTAAGAATAGGCATGAAATAGGCTGAAGATAAACCGGTCTCTATCGGCTTATCACATTTAAAAAAAGACTTTCAACGTTGTGCATAAGGCTTAATTTCACTTTGACAGAAGCTTTTTTTTAAATTAATTTATCCCACTTGGAATAGCCGACGGAATTGACATTCATGCAGCCATTCGTAGACTTATTTAAAATTACTGGAGCGAAATTTAATTTTAAAATATCGAGTTTTAGTGTAAAACAGAAAGTACGATATTTTATCTATTTTTATAATAAGATTTATAAACAGACAAAATTAAACCGCCACGGGCTGTGCTCAGCGCGCTGCACAACACCAAATTGTATACGCTGTGCCGCGCTGCCGGAATGTGTCACTGTATGTACGATTCGGAGCCATAGAACGTGCCGGACGTGATCCGCTAGCGCGGCTGATTTGTTTGTGGTGTGGTATTTATAGAAATGACAACATTAGGTAATGTCATGTCAATAGCTCAGTGTTTTGTAGTTTGTTTATTTATATTATAATAAAATTATGTGAAATAATTTTAATAAAAACACAATATTAGATCAGTGTTGATACGCAATATCGGTGAAATTTAATCGTACATATTATCGTCTGTCAGGTTGTAAATCTGATTATAATTCAGTGTCTAATTCATGTATAAGTAACATATTGTTTTGATACTGATATCAGTGAAAGGATAAATATGCTGCAGTCTTATGGACCGAATTACTGCACGTAAGTACTAGTTTTCAAGAATATAACCTAGTATAACTACTAAGAAATGGGGTATGATTTTTGTTTGCTTTTTTTCGTCCGGCTTTACCTGGAAAAAAATTCACGCCTCGCCACTGCGAGCTTTTGGCGCATTTATTGCATTCATTTAATCTCGTGCTGTATCATTACTAGCAAAGCTTTAGTGCTGAAATTCATGTGTAAGATATTTGAGGATTCACTCTAATGACCAGTGTTTCTCGAAACACGATTACTTGTAGTTCGATTGATAGAAAAAAAATCCAAAGTCGTCTCTAAAAAATAAAATAAATCCTTAGTACGACGTAAATACTGCACGGCCAGGTCATAACTTTTTGAATGTTAATAAAACAAGATGTTTTCTAGGGACTAGTGTTGCTACATTTTTAAAATATGTATTTGTTTTAGTAATACGATGAAAATACCTAAATACACGTACGGACTGACCAACCTATCTTGAGCCATCGCCAAAAGCTCGGTAGGGACTGATTGACTAAGTAACAGACAATGCACATTCTAAACCACTCAACCTATGGACTTGAAATTATGCAAACATATTTCTTGTTCATAGTGGAGCACTAAGAAGGGTTTTTGGGAATAACATTAAGGTGGGCTTGCGCGGACCTGGGTTAGCTACTTAACTCCGAGTTAACTGCTAACCCAGGGTTAAGAAGTGTCAAAATGTATGGAAATGTCAGTCTTAACCCAGGGATAACGATTTAATTTTTTAACCCTGGACTGTGCAAGTGGCCCTAAGAGACCTAGCAAATTCTGTGTTCTTCCAACGGAGCAAAGCCGTAGGATAAAGCTATTGCAACCATTGGAGTGGACCGAAAGACGCAGTGTTAGTAGGCCTCCAATGAGATGGAGCGACGACCTGGTTAAGGTTGCGGGAACGCGTTGGATGCAGACTTCGCAGGACAGACCTGTTTGTCCAGCCTTGGGGGAGGCGTATGTTCAGCAGTGGATGTCTTTCGTTCGGCTGAAATGATGATGATGATGATGATTTATTTTACGAAATAAATTAGTCGAGCTGCCAAGTTTTAATGTAACTGTAACTAACTGGAAGTTGTAAAATCAAACTTACTTTTTTGAATTCTAGCCATTAGGACGGGAAAAGGCAAAAGTTTTAAATCCATACAGCCAGGTCTTCGTTCTGACGTATACAGCTTATAGATAATAGTTCATCGTTTTTAGCTTTTTTATGGTGGTGATAAATATCGTAATTTTGTTCTGGTGATGTAATATTTTTTTTGGATTCTAATGATTGTCGTGTCGGTTTCACTTTGTTTTATTTTACTTTTCATAGGTACATAATGAACTGATGGTCCCAAAGGAAGATCAGCGCCGGTCGCAAGACTGGCATATCGCTGATTTGGTACCATTTCGTGATATGCGAACTTTTTATTGTTTTTATTTTATCTGATTTGTTGTCACGAATTTTTTTGTTTTTTTTTCTATTCTTTCCATTTGTTTTAGGTTTTGCAAAAATATCATAAAAATATATATTTTCTAAATTCGACATCTACGTAAAACCCGTTCATTTGCACGGACCAAAAAAGCCACTTAACTCAGTTGCAACTTAAAAACTCTACCGCAAACAGCTGTGTTTGTTGGGTGTAGTAAGGAACATTATTTATGGGTAGATTATTTTGTTTCATAGACATTTTAAAGAACTAGTAATTAACCTTTTTGCTGCTTTGGCCAAAAGAAGACCACAAAATATCAGTAACATAGAGTTCTAACATGCTCTCTCCATCGATCATCCATCGTCACTACTTTTTTTAAATAAAAAATGGTAACAAGGTCATCATCATCATCATTCCAGCACTGCAGGGCACAGGCCTCCTCTCAGAATGAGAGGGGATAGGCCATAATTCCCACGCGGGCCCAGTGCGAATCGGAAACTTCACACACACCATTGAATTTCCTCGCAGGTGCATGCAGGTTTCCTCGCCATGTTTTCCTAGGTATAGGTTATTAAATCATGGATTTATGACCATGATTTAAACCGTGTGAAGTCCTATAGTAGGTATCTACCTAAGCATCGTTCAATATAATGTTGTTCCTCATTGTTTTCGTTTCAAATATTAGTTTTAACTCTTACCTTACTTTCCTACACACACGCTATATAAAAGGTAATTTCGAACAGCTTAAGGCTTGGTTACTCAAACCCGCCTACTCACCATAACGATTATTGTTACGTGCATACAAGCGTAATCACATCACGATTCGAGCAAAATGTCTGCCCATTCTTACACTTAAAATAAACTCAATAGTTTATTTTTATGTTATAGAAAGAGTTACTGCGTTTTTGCTAGAATCAGCAACTACAGGACCGTCAATACATCTTAGTTCCTTTGATATTTAAGAGGGAGCTCATACACAGTGTGTGTCAAAAAAAAAATCTCTTCTTCTTTACCATTTTCAATCATCTTGATAATATATAGACCTTTTCTGTGCAACTTGTATCCAATTCGTTCCTGCAACTTCCTTGGCGTTGACGCCAACGATGACTAGGTTGACGGTCTTGGAGTATTTGGAGTATTGGAGATTTTATTAATATCATCCGGGACTTATAAGTATATAAAAAGGCCGGCAACGCACTTAATTGTGACTCTTCTGGTGTCGTAGGTGTCCATGGGCGACGGTAATCGTTTACCATCACGCGATCCGTCTGCTCGTTTGCCCCCTATACCATAAAAAAAAGCCGTGGTGGCCCAGTGATTTGACCTATGGCCTCTCAAGCAAAGGGTCTGCACATCGGTGTTTTTCGGTATTTATCTGCGAAATTACATTTAAAATTTACCATGAGCTTTACGGTGAAGGAAAACATCGTGAGGAAACCTGCATACACCTGCGAAGAAATTGAATAAATAAATAAATAAATATAAAAAAATATTAGGGGACAATCTTACACAAATTGACCTAGTCCGAAACTAAGCAAAGCTTGTAGGTACTATGGGTACTAGACGACGATAAACATACTTATATAGATAAATAAATACTTAAATACATAGAAAACATCCATAACTCAGGAACAAATATTCGTGCTCATCACGCAAATAAATGCCCTTACCGGGATTCGAACCCAGGACCTCTTGCTTCGTAGGCAAGGTCACTACCAACTAGGCTAAAGCGGTCGTTGAATGGTGTGGAAGAAGTTCCCAATCCGCACTGGGCCCGCGTGGGAACTACGGCCCAAGCCCTCTCATTCTGAGAGGAGGCCTGTGCCCTGCAGTGGGACGTATATAGGCTGGGATGATGATGATGATCCAGTACTTACTCACGACTACCTATAATGTTAAAATTATCCCGAATTTCGACCACAATGCAACAGCCGTGGACAAATTTAAAGTTGGCTGACCGCTGCAATATGATCGAAACCTCGAGATAATTTTAGCAATAAAATATGATATACATGGGCCAATATTTTTTTTGTTGTATGTTTTGACTTTTTTAAAATTTGGGAGAACTGGCTCAAGATCGCAAAGCGTGGCGTAATCTGGTGTTGGAGGCCAAGACCCACTTTAGGCCACAGCGCCCTGGTAGTAAGTAAGTTAGTAAATTTGGGAAGTTGTATGCGATTTCTCCAACAATCGTGGTGTGTGGTCGTCTGCCAATTTCTACACGGTCGTAAGAGATGCGCTGGACAGGAACCGGTGGAGGCAGATTATCCGCTCCAGGTGCTACCCTGATACACGATATCTGTACCTAATACGATCCTCAGACATGAGGGACCGCCCTGGAAGGAAGGAAGGATGTGATTTCTGCTCAGAATCACGTGGTTTGATCGATCCCACTAGGAGAAAAAAGAGTGTCCCAAAACATCCATATAATTTTCGATCCTTCTATTTAGTTAAGGTCATATTATTATAAAGTCTAAGAAAAATGGTAACTCAACGGAAAAAAAACTTGGGGCATTTTTGTTCTCCCAGGAGGATCGAAAAAGCTCGTGATTCTGGGTAGACGTCACATAAAATTTTCCATATAAAAAAAAAGTCAAAACATACCTAATATAAATTTGCCCACATATTGGTTGGGTCATATAAGTACAGCTAACAAAACACACAGCCAGTAATAAAAGCTTGTACTAAAAAACCGGATGTCTGTAAGGTCGGTTTGCGGACGATAATTTAACGTGACAACGTCATAACAAAACATTCAATAAAAATAAGTTTTGTTAAAAATGTCATCTTTAAAGCAAGCTTTTTAGCTGACTGTACTTTTTGTTGACTGTACTTGCATTGTCATCCAACCTACATAAGTATACCAAATTTCAGGTGAATCCAACCACTGGAAGTGGGTCAAATTCGACATCTACGATTTGACCCAAGAATAAAACAAACGGGGTGAGCTAAATAAAAGCTTGTAATTACCCGATCGCTAAGATTGTATTACGTAATATTGCAACTGGCCTTCGCCGCTCTATTGCAACTGTGGCCTACGCCGCTCTATTGCAACTGGCCCTCGCCGCTCTGCGTCATCCTTTTTCGTGTATGCAGCCGGCGTTCATCCATTTATTTAGACGTGTCACGTTAAAATTGCATTTTTAGGTTAGGTTTGGATTTTAAACATAATACGGGCTCCGTCGGTATTTTGCGCGACCGCGTTCGCTCAACAAGTAGGCCGGCGCGGACGCTCCGGGTCACCTACTTTAAGAGATTTCGCATTAATCCCTCAATTCATGATTATTAGCGAAAGTACCTTTTAAAAATAAGTCTCTAGAGTTTTGCGAGATCTAATGGCATAGGGTGAAGTTTTCGACGCTTCGCAGAACTCGTGTGGAACAATAAGTATTTTCGTGTTATGCTAACCATTTTGATTTTCGCAAGTTTATATGAATCAATTGGTGTGAATTGTCCCGTGATATTTATTTATTTATTTATTTATTTATTATATGAACAATTTAATACCAATTGATACCTACCCGATCTCGCACCTCAAAGCTTTTCGGAATTTATCTGTGAAATTACATTACAAATGTACCATGAGCTTTACAGTTAATATTTATTCGTATACCTATTAGATTTTACTCTCTAAATTTAATAAAATGTTATACTATTTGTCCAACAAAACTTAGTATTACATTTTAATTGTAGATATACATATATTACTAATCACGAAAACAAAGCGCAATTTTACTAAATTCACACCTACACAAAATTAGATCATCGTGTACCCAGTATTAATATTTAAATCCCGTCCAAACAACAGCGCTAATGCCTTTTTTATTTAGCTTAAACCTACATTTGGCCACGTACCAAGGTTTAAAAAAAAATCTACCGAACAATAGCATCGAATCATAAAAAGCAGACACAATTGGTCGTGAGCCGGCGAAATGGTCTACGTGGAGCGGACGAATTGCGGTTCGGCTGGAGATTTGCCGTCGTTTCCCTCCGTTTATGCTCACTTTAGGGCTGTCGTCTGCCCTCAATCCGACGGCTAAACCCCCACCTACCTCAACAACTAACTCCTGTTCACCGCGTATTAAAAATCCATTAACAACCACCGTTTTATTTTAGACACCTCTCACAATACGATACCAAAAACCGGTAAATTGCTAAACGAGATGTCGGAATATAATTTTAACGTTTGGCAACCCTAGCGAAGCCACCAAATTACCGGGAATTCTCACAAAGACCGCAGGTTCCATATAACCGTGACTTTTTTCTGAAAATGTAACGAGCTTTTATTGAATTACCAGCGGAAAGTTTTTAATAACGATGTATTGTAGAAGCTGTTTTTTTGCAAACGTCTTACGGGCAAATGTTCGAGAAGCGGACTTCCATCCCGAACTTGCTATGTTGCCTGCAGGTATACATAAAAAAAGTTACCCAAATAATACACTAGGTATTTTCTGAATTTGAGCAACAAATTCAAGAGGTTAGTGCCTGTAGTAATAATTATCTTTATATCTTTCAATTTCTCCCTAGCAGTGCAGTTTACGTTATTTTAAAATTACTGCCCCAAAAAAAGCAGAGCAGAAATATTTTAAATTCGCATGTAACCAACTTTCAACTGAAAAGGAATTGTCGATTTTAAAACAACCGATGTCATCGCATATTTATTACAAGTAATCTCGTTTCGCGATTTACGAGTATATTAATGTAAAGCCTAAGGCACGCTATTCATCCATAAAGTTCAGAGAGTAAAACATGCTCAGTCGTAAAACGCGATGACGAGACTGATAAATTTATTTTACGCAACGCGCCTTTTACGAATAGTGCGCCCAATTTATTTTGCATCGGTTTGGAGAACAAGCGGGATTTGGGATAAATCAAATCGCGCTGATCTGGTGACCGATCGCTTGTTGCGGGAAGGGGCGAGGGGCTTTTATTACTGTCATGTTACTTGTTGCCCAACTATACTTTGTTTTAATTATTTATCTCCAACAGCATCTTCATACGCCCCATTGCTGTGCATAGGCCTCCACTCAGAATGCGGGCCCAGTGCGGATAAGGAACTTCACACACGGCATTGAATTGGCACTTGATGTTTCCCTTCACCCGTAAAGCTCGACAAGGAAAATTTAAAATGTTCTCATGTAAATTCTAACAAACTCCAGAGGTGTGGCGTTGTATTTTCAGGCTGTGCTGTTTTTGTTAAAGAACATAATTCAGTTTAGAGAAAAAGACAAAACGGCACCAAATTACATGTCGGCTTTCAATTTCCAAAATCCAGATCCTAAATTTCTGAAAATGTTTTGGTAACTTTTTTAACGTTTATTTTAGTAAAACCCATCCAGAAGGATCCGTATTATGACATAAGTAATTCAAAATAAATTTGTTGCGTTGTTCATTCTTTCATTCATTCAATAAGTAACTAATTTTAACCAAGAAAATTAAATAAAAAACTGGATATTGCATGCCGAACATTCCTTTGAAGCCAGAATAAATGACCTTGAATTACGTCACGCCGATCTTGCATCTCTTTCTTTAGGGTGTCCATAATTAAGCATACATTAGGAATATCCCGCGGAATTTGACATACTTTTATACAACAGATTGATTTTGTAATTTATTAAATTCAACCAATTTCAATTCAATTCAATTTTTAGGGTTCCGTACCTCAAAAAGAAAAAACGGAACCCTTATAGGATCACTTTGTTGCCCGTTCGTCCGTCTGTCAAGACCCTTTTTCTCAGGAACGCGTGGAGGTATCAAGCTGAAATTTAAATCAAATACTCAAGTCTACTGTACTGTCCCTTGGAGCTGTGAAAAATCAAACTTCTAACCCAACGCAATCAAAAGATACCTACAGCCATTTGCCGCAAATTTTCGACACTCGCAAGGGATACTTCCCGTGAACTTAGAATCTTGAAATTTGGTACGAAGCAAGGTCTTATAGCACAGATAAAGGAAAAATTGCAAGCAGAAAGCATAATTTTTTTTGTCTGTCTGTCTATACCAATAACCAATCTACAATGATCCCATACTGCGCACATTTTGCTTAGGAACAGGGGTCTGCTAAGACTGGATGTTCATAGATACATATAAATTTGTACGGAACCCGACTCGCACTTGGCCGGTTTTGTTATTAAATTTTTATTCAACCGTTTTATCATGAAAGTGAGCATCCTCAAACTCAAGTAAAAGGTACCAATTTTTTTGTCAGTCGTCAATATAAGGACCATTTCTGGTTGCATTTCTATGCCACTCTGCAGTTACTCGGCCTTACTGATATCCGGCAAAAGGTTACCTTTTACCTGAGGACGCTACAAATACTTACTGCAAAACATAAGGGAAATATTTGTCAATGGAAAAAAATAATAAAATTTATAACAGTTTCTTTATTTTCTACACATGTGAGAATAATATTGTTTTGTACTGAGTAGGCGTCCCGGCCTTTCTGGGTCATAGTCACAATCTTCAGGCTTAAAATGCAAGCTGCAAATTGTCAAACGCTCTACACCTTTCCCTTTATCGGTACAATCGACAGCCAATTTTGCCTCCTTCTTTCATCTTTTGGAAAACTGCAATGTAAAATATTATTCATGTTAATTGTAAAGACACAAACAATAAACATGTTATTATATACTGTGATATGAATTATGAAGATAGAAACCGTACCAAGTTGATAGATTTAGCTCCATTCAATACGAATAAATACCATGCATGAAAAAGGATTGGTCACCCTAGTTGTAAAACCACACATTCTTCAATTTTTCAATTAAGGTAAATCCAAATAAACAAAATATACTTCTAACTTAACATTATAAACCTATTCGTGGGGTTTTTGAATAAAAACTAACAAAGCTTAGAAGCAAAATATAGGAAAATTGATTGCCACTAAGATTTATGAACATTTTCGTAAAATAAGTACTCACCTGTGAAGTTTTATGTCGGATTTCGGCCTCCAATTACTCCTACAATGCGTTACTATGCAATACATAGCGCATAACCCAAGTAAATCGACGAAAAACGTTTATTTAACGTAAAAATCCTCTGAAATTGGTGAATGACTTCTGACAATTCTGACGTGATTCTGACATATCGGCCATTTAGTGCTGCCATAGTACGCAGGAGGTGCATACCGGTGAAATGAGGATTTTGACTGGGTTCTTTTTTTTTGTATAATACAAAGAAAACTAAGTAAATTTTATTGCAGAAAGTTTTATAAGAAAAATATAAATTTCTGTTGAAATTAGCTTAAAGTAAATTAATTAGGTGATGCCGGATAATGCGTATTTAAAAAAAAAAAAAGGTTTTTTTATAAATAACCTGGCAATATATCACAGTGTTGAAAAGAGATAGAACATAGGAGCAAAGGTGAATGAACCTGGCTTCAACTCATAGTTCGGCAGGCAACATCCAGTTTTTTATGCAATATTCTTGATTTTAACTAATCTAAAATTCACCAAAAGCTGACAACACTGAAACTGTCATTCAATTGTGGAGTATAAGTTTAAAGCCAGAACGGACGATTCATTAACCCCAAACGAGCTCTAATGACTTCTAAATCATTATCACCGTTGCTCTCCGTAACTACTGGGAACGCTTGGTTACAAATTCTAGGTCCAAACCGTGATGCTGCAAATTCTACAGTACGCTAATACATTAGGGTTTTATCACTAAATCTCAAGTCCGATACACGCTTACACGGTATGATTTATGGTTATGAAGCTAATTTGTTATTTATTCTATGAAACTTAATTTTTGGGTCATATATAATTTTATTACAGACTTTTACTTTACTTTTTAGTAAGTAGTATGTATATACTCGTATGTAAGTGGCCTTCAAATCTTGCAAGTCGTATATTTCCCATTTCTAGTTATCGAGTTGATTTGTAATTAGATACAGATAATGTAGTTTCTCCTTTCTTCCACAGGTCTACCAGAAGTAGGCAGGGTCTCTCCACCCTTGCGCTGTCAGTATATTCCCAAAATCCACACAAAGCGTTTTCGCTTTTCCTTCATCAACCGTGCAGCTAAGGAGTGAAATTCCCTGCCTGCGATTGTGTTCCCTGAACACTACAATTTGGCCGTTTTCAAGTCTAGGGTGAATGAGCATTTACTAGGCAAACGTGCTCCATCGTAGGCCTCATCTTGCTTTCCTTCAGGCGTGATTGTGGTCAAACGCAAGCCTATATTGTAAAAAAAACAACGATAATGCAAGTAGAGTCAGGCGTGACAAACAATAAATAATAATAAATAAAATAAATTTTTATTTACCAACATACAAAAAGTTATAAATTTACGAAATATAGTACACATTATCTAGTTTGTAAGTATGAGGTAAATGGGAAATTAGACTCAGCGAGCCCGCTGGTTTTCAGTCTCCAACCTGACTAAAACTAACTTAAACAACTACTTAAGTAACTAAAGGTGAAGCCGCTGCCAGGGGGGCTACTCCGAAATTCGAAAATCGAAGTTCACATCGTACCGTCTCGCTCGCTCTCGTATTAAATACTATTAGTATGAGCGGAATAGCACGATACGAAGTTCGAATTTTACACTTCGGAGTATAGGCCCTGAGCGACACTATGACTACCTAACTTAGGCGTCGAACATACATTATCTATCATCATAGCTTATTTTTACTTAGAAAATACGCGTAACGTGCACGCATCTACCTCAATTTTACAATACTAGCCATCAGCGATCTATGTTATAGCCACTGGTTTCATTCAGCATCGTTTTTCTTAGCGTTCCGTAATCGTAGAAACCCTTATAGTTTCGTCATGTTCGTCTGTCTGTCCGTCTGTCCGTCCGCGGCTTAGCTTAAAGAACGTTAATGCTAGGAGGCTGTAATTTTGCATGGGTATAAAAATTAAGTACGCGGACAAAGTGGTAAAATAAAATATAACAAAAAAAATTAAGATACACGTAAGATTTAGTTTTAAAAACATTACAGGTTTGCTAATATAATTTTTTGATTTAGAGACTTTAAAATGCTAACTTTTATTACTTAAATCCACCCCTTCCACTTATAAGCTAAACCGTTGGTTTAAAAATATAATAAAAATCATAATATTAGTATATAAATGTAACGGATTTAAAAGGATAATTATCACAGCGCAGTAGATTTACAAGTTAACGAGTAATAGTCAATCAAAACTTAATATTGAAATTTGTCGCATGTTAGTACAGAAACAGAACCCTTCACTGCACGTGGCCCGACACGCACTTAACCAGTTTTCTTGGACAACTTTTTTGCTAGAAATGCGAAAACTTCAGCTGTAGTTTTCTCTCGGGTCTAACCTCAAACTAAATGAGCTTCGGCAAACAATGCAATTAGCACTAACCAAGTGTTAGTTTAATTCCGCTATTAGTTGTTAGTACGTTACACTACGGCACAGCTTGGTTCAGATAGCTTAATTTGACTGTTAAGTAATTGCTCTCGCGTTACGCGATCGCATACAAAATCTAAATGTATGTACAAATGAAGTTAGATCTAATTTTGATGAATCTGTTGAAAGCAAACTAGTTATTGCCTACAAATTCGTCTGCGTTCCGCGGGGACTTTTAACTTTCCGAGATAGTAGCCTCTCTTATTGAGAATTGTATCTTTCCATCAGTAAAAGTTTTTTTTTTAATCTGTTCCCATAGTTCTGGAAATGAACGAACGGAATGGAACGAGAATGATGATGACGCATGGCCGATAGGCTCAGAAGTTTCGCGAATGACATACACGGACAAGAAGATGCAGTAGGTAGGCCTTCAACAAGATGGAGCGACGACCTGGTTATGGTTACGAGAATGCGTTGGATGCGGATGGCGCAGGACCGGTAAGTTAAAGGCGTCCCAGCCAACAAATATAAAATGACCATACACCGTTTACATTTTGTTTAGAAGCACTTACTCTTAAAATGATTTTTATAGTTAACGTTTATAGCGTACTAGCAGTTGCCCGCGACTCCGTCTGCGAATAATTCGTTTGTCGCTACTCTGCGGGAACTATGCAATGGTCCGAGATAAATACTGACCTATGTCCTTTCCAAGGCCCAAACTATCTCCATACCAAATTTCATCTACATGGGTTCAGCGGTTTGAGCGTGAAGATGTAAAAAACAGAAAGACAGACACATTTTCGCATTTATATTTAGTATGGAAATATGGACACTTATTTTAACATACCTATAAATCTGTACGGAACCTACATTGCACTAGTCCTACTCCCACTTGGCCAGTTTTTTACATGCATAAAATCAGAATAAAATTTCGCTCGCTTATTATAGCTTTAACCAAGAGTCTAGAGCCTTAGAATACCTAAAACGATATATATATGTCAATCACTTAAGCCTTGGAAATTATATGTATGTTGTGGTCTAATTAAATACATCTTTACGTAAACATAAGCTACGACCATACATACGCAGTATTCCAAGCTTATGTTTGAAGTAAACTTCAAAATGCGAGTTAAGTAAGACATTGCTTTATTAATAATATTAATTTAGTTACACAAAAATACTCACGGTGTCGACATGTACATTTTTTTATATTAAACCGCAGGTACACTACCTATAAGCTTGTGTGAAAAGTGAAACGGGTTATTTTCAGTTTAGTAAGTAGGTATAGTTTTGGTACATCTCTTATCCCTAACAACTGCGTTACGTGATACTAAGTAGTACTGGTGAACAATATCACGAAACTAAGTAGTTTCAAACTTGGACCTTGTAGATACGGGGAGAACGGCTCATTTCTCCCATCATGCTCAATTAGCTTAAAAACAGCGAGTACATAAAAACTAGTAGAACTCCATTTATCACCGAGTAGGTTGGCGCTAGGTTTTTTGCGAAGACACGTATTTTGATTCCAGCCGTAAAGCTAGCCTGTAATAAATAGCCATCGTCCATCTGTCTCAGAGAAAAATGACCTTTCAAAAGAAAGATTTCCCAATCCTTTCTGTTTTCGTGATAACAGCTTTTAAGGGTTTTCTCGCCGTCTATCTATTTGAATTTATTTATGAGTCGGCATTTTAAAAGAATGGGAATCTTCAATGACACCATTTTCTTGCTATACACATAAATTACAGATCTGGATATATTTGCTTCTCTGTTTACCTAACCTACTCTTTCAAAATTATAATTTAATTTTAAATACCAGTTCTCAAATGTTTACAAAGTACTGAATATTCAGAACCTTAATTTAGGTTTAAAATGGGTATGTATTTTCCTTAATTGGCAAGTTTTAGTAGAGTTTAATGTCCGTTAAATACAACGCCCATTCAAATAGGTATGCCATTTACTAAATTGTTAGTACATAAAGCAAACGATATTCAAAAGTTCAAAGAACGGAGTATAAACGGAGGCGGATGTTTACGTTTATTAAGTACCTAATTAGCACAGGATTCGTAGAAGTCAAATCCTAACGACATACACGATAGAACGTAAACCATTCTGTCATTTAAAGTAATGACGGTCATGTAGAATTAATACTGGGTTTCCACGACCACATGCGCTAACATTTGTACTAAGTGTGTAAATAATTTAACATTCCTTGCATAACCACTAACTGAGGTTCCGCGGCAAGAAACCTTGCCATGCATTATTAAACGACAAACTGACCACTTTGTTGTCTCAATGTTTCGAAGTGATATTTTCAAAAGTTGACCCTGCTTCAGTAATTAGGTCACGATATTGGCACGCGGTTGAAACGTGGAAGAATTGCCTCGTAACCTACCAAACTTAATTTATTTCGTAACGCAATAGGGCGCCCGGAGAAAAATTTCTCGATAATGAAGTTTCCCGTAAGACGGTGCCGTAAACAAGAAGGCATAATTTGAAACATAATACGGTGGAGGGGACGTAGGTGTTGTACTGAAGGCTATTCAATTACAGAGGTCTGATCAAACAGCCGGCGGCAGCCGCGCAATCAGTTCAACAAACAACGAGGTGTCTCAGGACGTGACCTCTCCGAAGGGCAGTTCTAGCTCAAACTAGCCGAGAAGTGAGACTAAAGGTACAAAGTGTACTACGTGACGGAAGTCTGGCCAACAATGTGCCTTTGCTTATGCCCTATTGCCAGGAATGCTGCTACTAGTAATAACTGGTAGCATCTGCAAAATTGCCAAGGCCGATGAAAATTCTTGTTTGAGTCAGTGAGTAGTTCTTTTTATTTTAATTAGACAGTTTATTTTACGACGTGACTAGCAGAAATTTTCACTACAGCAATATTATTATTGCAGTAAAGTTGACGGCTGTATTCCCACCCTGGGCCATGTTTATTAATAGGCTATTATATGTATTTGCAGAATGAGTCCTTAAAACAATTATTAAATTAAACATCTATTAATGTTTAAGGCTTTATCAGGTAAGTCCCTCCCGAAATTACAAACTTATATGAAATTAAATGTTTAAACTATCGTGATTTTCACTAATAACTGTTACAACACACGGAACTTATACATCGCAACAAACGAGCAATAATTACTAGAGATGTGCCGATTATGACTTTGGCGGACTAGCTGACTAGCCGATTAGTCCGTTGTACTAGTCGGCCAAGCCGATCACGGTTTCGGAGATTTCCGTAACGCTTTGTTTACAGTTGATTCGCGCGAAAGTCGCAAAAGCCGGCGCAGCGCCGCCTGCGAGCATATCGGAACCGGAAAAATATTAATAAATAATCAAGGTTATTATTTAATGTAATTCCCCCTACATACATATTACTGAGAAATGCATACAAAGTAAGAAGCCGGATTGTCGGCGCTCTTTGCCGAATAGTGATATGATGGTGGCCGGATAGTCGGCTTTACCGACTAGTCGCCGACTAGTGCGGTGTAGGGTATCACGTTTGATTAGCGGTGCGAGTCTTTCGAACTACCCGCACTTTATTCCGACACTACTCAGTCAACTAATGACCACAGCCTAGTGGCTTCAGCCACAATTTAGTCAATTTTTATTGTAGTCAATGTGGCTGAAACTTCGAGGTATTTATTACTCGTTTAAGTCCCGTGAACAATAACAGTTACGCGCAATTATCGGTAGGTACTAGGTTTACTTTTTTAATACATTCGCTGGATTTATTAAAAGCTCCTGCGTTCCTTAGAGTCCAGAACAGATTGGATATAATTATTAGGAAGAATATTGAACGTATTAACTTCATTTTATTAGCCTTGCTGATATTACCTGACTGATTGATATTGAGCATTTTTTCAATTAAAACTTCAATACTTACTCACTCAGACTAAGTTGACACAAAATTACCATGGGATCGCGAACTCTTCAAGGTGAGTTGTTATCTTATAAATATACATTCATAGAATACAAATATTAAGAAACAAGTACCTGGGCGACCGAGCTCCGCTCGGGCTGAAACTCGGTACCAAGCGTTTTCCCAGAGATAAGACCAAGCTAGATCAATTTTTCATCCCCGAAAACCCCCACATACCAAATTTCATCGAAATCGTTGGAGCCGTTTCCGAGATTCTGATTATATATTTAAGTACATATATACATATTATATACAAGAATTTCTCGTTTAAAGGTATTAGATAATTAAAACTTAACTATAAACTAAATATCTAACATAAAAACTACTAGAATAAGGGGCTGTTTCACCACCCATTGATTAATTTAAACTGACGGATAAATGTGATGCCGTCTCCGTCTATTCGAACAAAACAAACAGAGACGGCATCACATTTATCCGTCAAATAAATTTGATCAACGGATGGTGAAACAGTGGGTAAGTCTAAAAAAGGCCCCAGTGGCATCGTACCCAAAAGGCTGGCAGCATTCCCTCGTTAAATGGCGATGGTGATTCGTTGAGAGAGATAGCTGCCAGCCCTTTGGTCTCCCAGTGGTGTTAACCAGACGCTTTTGCACTTGTTTAATCAAGTTGTGTGCGCCGGGACCCCAAGGACCCAGAGTCTCAAAACCTACAGCAACAAAATTGTAAGCTGAACCGAGTCCCTGGTATTTTAATATTTTTCTACTCTCGGCCGCTTCAGCCGTTGTGCCAGCTTTTTTTGTTGTAGGTACCCTGAAGGTGTGAAGGGGCTAGGGTATCGACGCAGGTTGCGTCCCAAACTAAAACCCGACCCATCCTCCTGGAAATCAGAGACATAGACAGTTGTTATCTTACATATATGTATAAAGGAATTCGGTGTGCACTCTCCTATCTATGCCAGTGTTGAGCAGAGCGTGCAAACTTCATAATACTCGTACTGGTAATTGGAGCATTAATGTTGGTCGTATTCACGCTAAATATGGTGAACAGAGTGAGTCTGCATTGAGCTCAAAACTTTTGACTAACTGCACTGGTTGGCATAGGGAATGCAACAACGTACAATATTGGAGTAAGTTATTCTGATAAAATTAGGATTTTATTACTGTAATTTCTATCATCAAATTTATATTCGTTTAGCATAATGGGATTATTGCCTAAATAAATAATTTATTATGTTGGTACGGATTTCCGATCACGGGCCCATGGGGACCCGGTCATTTGAAAGGCATTCATGGGGCCGAAGTAATTAAGTACTGGTAATTGGAGCATTAATGTTGGTCGTATTCACGCTAAATATGGTGAACAGAGTGAGTCTGCATTGAGCTCAAAACTTTTGACTAACTGCACTGGTTGGCATAGGGAATGCAACAACGTACAATATTGGAGTAAGTTATTCTGATAAAATTAGGATTTTATTACTGTAATTTCTATCATCAAATTTATATTCGTTTAGCATAATGGGATTATTGCCTAAATAAATAATTTATTATGTTGGTACGGATTTCCGATCACGGGCCCATGGGGACCCGGTCATTTGAAAGGCATTCATGGGGCCGAAGCCAACATGAAGAGGCCTTTGGTACCATATAATATAAATGAGATGGGCGCAACTATGGAGGTCTATCCCCTAATACACCATGAGGATGTGCTAGCGGACAGTCCTCCACAGTTGCCAATCTATTGCCAGGTAGGAATCGACATGGAATTGGCTATGGGGTTGGGATGTTGTGGACAGGATTACCGGGCTATGGAGTGAGATAACGGACACCTACCATTTCAATATCTCATAAACTGAACTTTTGGTAGGCGGTGACTCGCCATTCACTAAATGGGCCCCTCAAACTATTGCCCACTCGGGGCAACGAGGCGACAACATTGGTGTGAACGGCTAAGGATGGAGAGGTGTTCCTGGACTTTAAACTTCAAAATGCCAACTCGCCACTTACGGAAACACATCCATCCTTCGAGCATTAGCTCTTGCGCTCCACTCTAGGCGACCAACAAAGGCAAACTAGAGGCGGGGTGGGTGTGTAACTGTGTGTGAGTGTGTGTATAAGCGCATGTGTGTATGTGTACCTCTGGAGGTCTCGGGTTCGTGGTGTCGCTACGCACCAACAGCTCGCCACAAGCCGCCCTGCGATGACTGACTGCACTGGTGACACGACAACACCAGCGGGCGATGAGGTCGTCATATCCCTACGCCTTTTGACTGACTGCGCTGGTGACAGACACCACAACACCAGCGGGCGATGGGGTCGTCACATCCCTACGTTATTATTATTATTATTATTATTAGCATTTTTAGGATTCCGTACTCAAAGGGTGTCCACTGGACCCTATTACTAAGAGTCTGTTGTCTGTCCGTCCGTCTGTCACAGGGCTCTATCTCCTGATCCGAATAACTAGACACGTTTTCAAATGTAAGTAATTTCTTTTTTTTTTTTTTTTTTCTTTTCGCACTTAAATTCCGAAATCTCGGAGACCCAACAGTCTTGCCGAGAAGTAAGACTAAACTATAAATAACTGGTTATTGTCCCTACTATTTTGAGCTCACAGAAACTTTTATCAAAACTGGTAAACCACTTTCTTGGCCGATCGTACCTTTGCTTTTGTTATATGTCTAGGAGAGGTAATTAAAAGTGTTTCTACGAGTATAAGCCCTCAAGATTTCATATACAAGTTACATTAGGTACGGAACACGTAAATAATCATTTTCCCCCGCTTAGCAATTAATCTGGTAGGTTCGATTTACATAACATATCCCATGAACATGTTGCTAAAGCTCTGACCAACTTACTTAAATTATTATAGTTAGCTAGCTCCAGTTGTCTAGTTTCCTATTATAGCGCTCCAAATATTGCCTTATTTGCTGTAATAATATTTTAACCTGCGATGAAATTCAGTGACGTTCTCAATCCGCACTGGGCCCGTGTTGGAATTACAGCCCAAGTCTTCTCATTCTGAGAAGAGGCCTGTGCCCTGCAATGGGACGTAAGTATATAGGCTAGGAAAATGATTATTTTAACGCATTTATCGGAAGTGCAATACTTAGGCTGAGGTTTTGTTAGTAATTACATTAAATAGGTTTGGATATTTTATGTGATTAAATTCTAGGATTTTATATAAGTACCTTCCCTATGAGAAAACACGAACCTTTACGGTTAAAACTGAGACGTCCCGAGCTTCAAGTGAAAATAATCTTACTGTACTCGTATGAGCGTTTTCTGACTTTCATCCCATTCAATAAATATTAAATGTTTACTAGCCATTGCCCGCGACTCCGTCTGCGAAGAATAAGGGTATAAAAAATTGCCTAAGATCTATACTCAGACTTACCAAACATAGACAAAAAAATTATATAAATCGGTCAAGCCTTTATGGAGGAGTTCAATAACAAACACTGTGACACATGATTTTTATATATTAGACGAAGATTTTACACTCTTACTTTCTAAACACTTAATGTCTGCTGTTAGTATTAGTTTGTTTAATTTATCTTTGATTTAAATTTAATCAATGATAATAAACAATATTTTGCGTTAAACATAAAACATTATAAGAAGCTTTGATATTATAAGAGTGTATAATTTAAAAAGCGAAAGCACTTATTTACCTTTAATTCTTATTATTTTTAGGGATCCGTACCCAAAGGGTGCCAAACGGGACTCTATTACTAAGACTCCGCTGTCTGTCTGTTTGTCCGTAATGTCCGTCCATCTGACCTTCTGTCACAGGGCTCTATCTCTTGAACCGTAATAGCTAGACACTGGAAATTTTCACCGATTACCTATGTATTACTGTAACTGCTATAACAACAAATACTAAAAATAAAATAAAGCTAAAAAATAAAGGTACCGCATACATGAAACGTATTTTTTTCAGCATTTTTAACTATACCATCATCATTTTTTTACTGAACTATTTTTAAAACATTGCACGGAGGTACGGAACTCTATACGCACGAGTCCCTCTTGACCGATTTTCTTTCTTCGAAAAAATACTTCTTCCCTGGTCCACAAAACCTCGACGGTGATACAACGCAATATTTTTAATACACATTTAAAAAAAACATCTCTTTAATGCCTCACACCGAGGGATAATTTCATCGAAATAATACACCATTAAATCGTGTAAGCAACAGTAAACACGGCGTCGATTGTGTACGAAAATTAAACCAGAGCTGAAATTTAATTATTAACGCAATAGCGAGTAAGCGATATGGCCAGGGAATGGATGTGCTGTGTACAAATTGGTTTGCAATTAACGGGAATATAGACTAGTTGATTTACAATTCACGTGTCAGAGTTGTTTATGAGTGTCGATGTACCGAGGTCGCAACTGAAAAACACCTTGGATACTACATTTACACGCTTACCGAGACTTGACAAATGTCTACAAGGTCCAAGCTTACACGCTTTGCAAGCAAGTCCGTCATTGTTCGGTCTGCTGTAGAGAAAAGGTTCCCCCTGGTGCGGTTACCGGCGTTACAGGGGGCTACCTTTTTTAGAGTTCAATACCAAATGGGTAAAAACGGGACCCTATTACTGAGACTTCGCTGTCCGTCCGTCTGTCACCAGGCTGTATCTCACGAACCGTGATAGCTAGACAGGTGAAATTTTCACAGATAATGTCTTTCGGTTGCCGCTATAACAACAAATACTAGAAAACAGAATAAAATAAATATTTAAGGGGGCTCCCATACGACAAACGTGATTTTTTTTGCTCGTTTTTGCTCGATATTGATAACGGCAACAGGTAGACGCTTGAAATATTCACAGAATATTTAGTTATATATTCACTTTGAAAATAAATAATTAAATTAAAATAAAACGAATATTTAAGGGGGCTCCCGTACAACAAACGTATTTTTTTGCCGTTTTTATAGATAATGGTACGGAACCCTTCGTGCGCGAGTCCGACTCGCACTTGGCCGGTTTTTCTCTGCAGCTGACTGTTCTATTATAGCTTCCTTAGATCTGTGTTCAAAAACCAACACTGGCTCGGATCGACGACTTGCAAGCTCATGCAAGCCAAGCCAAACGCACCTGTTCACACGCTTGTGCTTGTGAAAGGTTGTCCAAGCTTAGCGAACGTGTAAATGTACTCGTAGCAAGATAATAATTAGTCTTAGTTTTGTGACTCATTGCATATTGGTAAAGACTGTAATGTCACATTTTTTTTCAATAAATAAATAAATAGCAGATGACTTTAGGAGGACAGCTGGCAGTGGGTGGATGAAGGAAGCCCAGGATTGCGAATTTTGGCGCATTATGAGGGAGGCCTACGTCCAGCAGTGGACGGACAATGGCTGTAGATAGATAGATCTATAGATATAAATAAATAGCTGGTGTTTGTAATTAATCAAGGATTGCACATTTCATATAGCAGCAATACAAATCCTACTAATATAATAAATGAAAAAGTTTCTGGCGTTGTTTGAATGTTTCTTAGATCAGATAATCACGCAATAACGGCTGAACGGCAGATAGAAATAGTCTAGATCTCAATGTCTCAACATAGAATACTTAATATCGCCCTAATGAGTTCCTATGGGATATTTAAACTTTAAAGAAGAATAGATGGCACTGTCTAAGAACGTTCAAGTATCGGCCTCTAAAACGACGTCTTAACTTCGTCTGTAATTCATAGATGGCGTTGTGTGAGCAAACGAAGTGCTTTGAATGTTCGTGTAACATTTTGTTTCAAGGATTTCTAAAACGGGCTAAGCTACGGGATAAAGCTAGCAAAATATATTTAACACAGTAAATTAGAGCTTAATCTGATCAAATCCAATTACTTACTACCTGTCAAACAAAACAAAATATGTAAAGAAAGAAAGAAAGAAAGAAAGAAAGAAAGAAAGAAAGAAAATATGTAGCCGTAGAAAAACTTTAATTATGCAAGCACGGAATGTTGTAATCCAATAACTTTACCAGTGTAAAATTGCGAAGCTTCATTTCAAATTTGTACAAAGTTTATAAAACTAAAGTATGATAAAACCAGTAAGTACAGGTTCTCAGGTGCACAGAGAAGGGAACAAGCACTCAAGTAAAATTGTATGCAAACTATAAGCAAACTCGTGCATGCATCACGTTTATGAGACATTTTGGGATACATTCATTCGTCCAATAACTCAAGAGTTTTGGCATTTATCACAGCACCATGTGCCAGAGACGACATTACATGAGCCGGGAATAAAATAAAGGGACTCTTTGTGAGCACTCGAGTGATAAAGATTATGTTCTTAAGCCTGTGTGTGGAGTAAGTAGTCCGGATGCCCTCTAGCCTGATTCTGGTGACAAAATTGGGGCATATTTTGAAAAGTTTGCGCCTAAGTTTTAATATTTTTCTCGTCATGAGTGGTTTTTATTAGTTTAATAATATTAAACTATGTATTATTTATTATACACATTTTGTTTCGTTTTATATTATTTTGTTTGGCGCGCCTTTGGAGGCCTATGTTCAGCAGTGGACGTCTTTCGGCTAAAATGATGATGACGGTGATGATACATTTTGTTTTGTTTGTCAGGTAATAAGTAATTGCATTTGTTCAGATTAACCTCTGATTTACGGTGTTACATATATTTATATACTTTTACTAGCTTTATTCTGCGACTTCGCCCGTACTAGAAATCCATGAAAACAGGTTACGGTAACATTTTTAAAGCACGACGTTTGCTCGATCAACGCCATCTATGGATTTCAAACGAAGAAACCATATATGTAATTCTAACTTACATAGAATTTTCAATCTAAAACTAGCAAAATTTGTTTCACAACCCCAGAATCAGGACATAGGCCCAGGTAAGAACGGCGAGCGTGAATATTACGTCCCATAAATTAGGAGCGACGTACTAACATTCCCTCAACTCCCGTATTCTTCGAGCGGCAATTGTTCCGATGGCACATGATCATAAATTGATGCTGCACTCTATGGAAAGTAGGCACAGTGTATGAGAGATAAGTTGGAGAGACGTGCATTAAGCTTCACTTAGTGGGGATGAAAAATGAAACTGGTCGAATATTATACCTACTGCTTCAAAATGTCTAGGGATCAGACGCCATGGAACTATTTTACACACGGGTAATGTTGCCAATTTTTTTATTTTTGCTGATAATGCGCAAACTTTTTTTTCTGTTTTCATGGATTTTATTAAATTACGGTGTTCACTATTGAAACGTAATCGGTTTTGAAGTACTATCTGTGCAATTAACTCAACTAGCTGTGCTACGTTACAGACTGAAGCGAGAAAATAAATATGGATCTGGCTTTTTAACCAGAGGCCGTATTATCCATCGCGCGGGCGCTTGCTGTCGCATTAACTATTTATTTATGTCTAACGATATAAGATGGTGGCAGAAAGGGACGGTTAAAGCGATAGCAAGCGCCCACGCGTTATTCAATGCGCCCTCTAGTAGACGCCTCGCGATTTTTGATGGCGCAAAATTCTCCTATTTTATGTTATATACGTGTGTATCTATACTAATACTTTTGGCGTGTGCGTTTTGTCGCTAGAAACACAGGGCTTGCATTTATTAATCAATCAAGAATTTTACTAATTCCGAAGCACCTATACTATTTTTCTTTACCACATTGATGGACGGTACTTTCAATCAAGAGTTGTTAACGTATATATTTGAACGCCTAAGGGAGTAGTGTCCTTCAAAATGTTAAGGATAGTTCAGACCCTTTTTTAGCTTATTAGGTGTCCCACTGCTAACCAAAGGCGTCTCCTATTTTCCACCCATATCCTTCCCAAGCAAGAACGGTCCACCTTAAGGTTGCACTAATCGATTTTAGGTATTCTCTCGCTATACTCGTGTATATGTGCGTGAAAGCGGTTAGAATCAAAGCCGTGCGTAAGCGCAAGCGACACAAGTTCCCCGTCCGATGGCCGAAGAAGAACTAACGCAACTAACTATACGGACAAGGGGCAAGCACAACGGCTCAAGATAGGTTGGTCAGACCACGCGTGTATTTAATTAAGTATTTTCATCGTTTTACTAAAATCAAACAAACAAACTGCATACACGTGCGAAGAAATTCAATGGTGTGTGTGAAGTTCCCAATCCGCACTGGGCCCGCGTGGGAACTACGGCCCAAGCCCTCTCATTCTGATAGGAGGCCTGTGCCTTGCAGTGGGACGTATATAGGCTGGGATGATGAGGATGATGATACTAAAACAAATACACATTTAAAAAATGTAGCAACACTAGGCCCTAGAATACATCTTGTTTTATTTACATTCAAAAATTCATGACCTTGCCGCGCAGTATTTACGCCGTACTAAGGATTTATTATATTTTTTAGAGACGACATTGGCTTTCTTTTTCTATCGAGCAAACTACAGTAATCGTGTTTTGAAAAACACTTGTCACTAGAGTGAATCCTCAAATATCTTACACATGAATTTCAGAGCTAAAGCTTTGCTAGTAATGATTGAGTAGGTAGTGATTTTGCTATCAAGGGTTAAATGAATGCAACAAATGCGCCAAAAGCTCGGTAGGACCTTAATTTTCCGACTATTCATGTAATTAACATTTCACTTCGCTCCAATAATCTACTTTAAAGTTTCCCCCAACTCTCAATCAAAGATAGGCATCTAAACGCACGCTGACACTTATCTGCCGCGACGTATAACTTTCCCTCTATATTTAAATCGCTAGCCTCTGTCGCAGGCACTCGGATAAGGAAGAGGAAGTCATAGAGATTTACTGGTTAGTCCGTGACTTACCTCGCTTAGCCATTACACCAAATGATAACACTCACTGGCTTGTGGAAAATATCTCTTAAGGTAAACTGTGACCCAATTTTAAAATGTGCTTCGAATTTATACCTGCGTAAATTTCCCATTGAAACTTTCCGAGCCGTTGAGACTGCTTATGAGACCTTAATAGCTAATTTATTATATCAAATTCCCTTGTGTGTCAATCTATTAGGTAAATTGGCTTTCACCCAATATCTTTATAGGTTGATTAATTACCTACGCTAGGTTAATTTCATCCATCTAAGCAACAAGCATGAAGCTCTACAGAAACATCCATCGGGTTAAATTGAATAACGTATGTACATAATTTTAAGTTATAACTAAGACTGAAGACTGGTTATATTCGTATGGTAGAATAGTTAAAAGGATTTATTGATTGCAGGTACGTTACAATACATAGGTATTCATTACTTGCGCATACGTTTTTTTTAGACTTTTGTAATTGGGTGTGTTGATTAAATGAGTAGATCAATAATAATATTTAGGTTAGGTACATTGCAGCGATTACAGCTTCCCATTAGCATCCTTACATTATAACTTAACCATGAGTTTTACGGTGAAGGAAAATATTGTGAGGAACCTACACACACACAACAGCGAAGAAATTCAATGGTTTGTATGAAGTTCCCAATCCGCACTGGACACGCGTGGGAACTACGGTTCAAGCCCTCTCATTCTGAGAGGAAGCCTGTTCCCTGCAGTGGGACTTATATAGGCTGGGATGATGATGATGATGATTAGCAGCCTTAACCTAAAGTACACCTTTGTGTTGTGTAACTCATACTCATAAGTATCTGCACGTAATGCAATTTTGATTTATGATACTACTAGAACCAACCAATTTAACTAATGCCTTAATATTTTTATTAATCGTATAAGTACATTTATTATGTTTTTTTTTTAATTTTAATTTTACGTTTAATTTCGCCTTGTTACAACACTATTTTATAACACTAACTGCAATTGACTAACAAAGGACAAGTTTACCCACATTTTACCCAAGCAACAGCGACAACACAATAACTCCAATATCGATTGTCCCACCTCTCGGTTTGTGCGGAACCATAACCAAAATGGTGGTTAAATCATTAGATAGGTATAAAATGAGGGACGATCCAGGAGCTAAATGGAACCGAGCGGCGCCGGCCCCACCATTATGTCAAATCCTATTGTTTCAACGCGGAACTTGCCATAACTCCGACCACCCTTTACTTAAACCGCTCCACTGTCGTTAAACCACCATTTAAATGTACAATGTATACACAAATTTCTCCCAAACGAACGCTTATATAAACCGAATGAGAACGAAATAAAAACGCGAATGACTATAATAAATTCCTAAGTAATTAACATGAATTATTTTTTAGTCCTTTTGACAATTTCACGTTCAATTTCAGGCAAATGTTCTGTAATAGGGTAAACAGGTGCAGTTAAGGACATTTTCACTTTCATAAACGTTTTTGAGGGCCGGTCGGGTAAAAGGGTCGGACGCTGACTTAATAAGGTAGGGTAGATCACTATAAAAGTGGTCTCGCCAGTAATATCGCAAAACTCCCTTTTTTACGATTTATTCTAACATGATGTAGGCAGACGCTGAACCTTTTTTATGGCATTTATTTATATCTTTATAATTTCATTCGATCGACTTTAGTGCCGACTGCGGTATTCAAGTCATAAATTAAATGTAATCCCCACAGAACATTTGAATGTCTATTTATATTTTTTTTTGTAAAAAGAATCGGGACACCCTCGCAATCGAATTATTTTATGTATATAGATAGGACAAAAGTTTTACAGCTTTAAGATTACTCTTCAAACATAAAAATACAATTTTCAGAACAAGGTTATAACAATTTTAATTAACAAAGTTACTTACATTTTAAATAGAGTCCTTAAAAGATGGTAATAAACTCAGTTAAATAGTATGATATGATAAGATAACTGATTGAATGGCTGTCGCCCAAAAAAATAAATGCTGCTCATTTGTTTCAAATTGACTATGAATTCACCTCTGATTCAATAAAAAACATTCGCTTAATGACAAACACAACTCAATTACTGCCGAGTCTCCAGTACATTTTTGATATTTTTTTATCATTATGCCAAAGAGTTTTTGCGAAATAAAACACGAAGAAATCGAGCTTAAAAATACGAATGTTCATTTCACCGATTGTTAGGTTTCGTGAAATACTCCCCAGACAGCACTGTTTTGTTGCTCTTGCCTTGGAACGTATCTCCGCGCTTCTGAATTTATACAAATCCTTTTGGAAAGTGTTTTTAGTGAACGAGTTTCGAGTATTTTTGAATCGATCGAATAAAGTTTGCTAAACGAAATATTATTTGCATTGCCTTTCTTTGTGAATAATAGATACCTACTAGACAATTATTAAACTAAGTAAATTCAAATTTGAATTTTAGTCTACTTTTTTTATCGTAAAGAAATTAATATAGATAGACTCGGGCATTGCTTTGCAAAATTCTGCGAATCCATTAGTTGGAAGTACTCATGGCTATGAGCACCGTTTGTTCTTAACATTAAACGACGTAAAAATAGGATACAATTTATATACACGTGTTCGTTGTCCTCGTAATCTAAAATGACAGCAGTCGAAGTTTCTACTAGAAAATCAAGACTAGTCAGGATCTATGACTCGGTTTGAAATAAGTTAATTTTTAAAAAAATTCGTTTATCGCTATCCCACGGGAACTATGCAATTTTCCGGAATAAAAGGTAGCCTGTGTGTTAATCCATGTCATAAACATTTAATTTACACTTGTTAACCATGCAAATCGACTTAATACTGCAAAAGTTCTATTCTCACTAAGTTTAACAGTAAGTTTTGTGTCACAACGAAAAACTTTCATACACATTTTAACTACCAGCGTTAAGGTGTCTAACTTTTTGAACTCTACCTACCCTTATAATACTTAATACTAGTATTTTTCAGTCAAAGTCATTTTTAGCGTGTGACGATAATATACTTGAAAACGTAAACCTTTAAACATCGTTGTGATCTCCTATAAAAAAATATGCTTTACATGTCTGTCATTGAAAAACCAGAAGTTTAGCATCAAAATGAAGCAATCAGTCAAACAGCTCTATTAAACGAGAAAAACTGAACGGAAAAAGTTTATTTGTACAGACAAAACTAGAAAATGTAGCGTGCGTAATGCTTGCCTGAAAAACCGGCGCCGAGTGCAGAACTAAATTGAAATGTAAATCAAGCCGCCCGTTTCGTGTTTTGCTCAGTTCAATTCACACCTGATTACCTAAACCTACAATAGACGGTAAACAGAGCATCGAATAAAAATATTGAAGTTAAAAACCACTGAAATTAATAATCGAGAGATTTTTGAATGAGTATCATCCGTATTGGACCCAAAAGAAAACCTAAGAACATCTTTATTGATTGAAGACGGTGAAATATCGGGAACTTAATCAAGTTTTTTATATATATCACTTAGATTACGGCGATGTTTTGGCTACATAGCAGCCGCGGTGGTCATGAGTAGACTTGAAATCAAGCCCCAGGTGTGTTACTAACTATAATGCAAATTGTGAAAGTATATTAAACACTTAAAAAGTTTAAGTTATTTGTTGCTACCCGGAACTTCATCTGCGTCTGTAGGATGTTTACTTCTGGATTAGGATAGATTTAGGTTAATACTGTACAAAGTTTTTACAATTATTTTTGTGCATTTTTATGTTCAGTTTTTCAATAACATACATATTCATTCAGTCCCGAAAATATTATATAGGGGTTGCAAACGTAAGGCTGCGGCTCCACTGAGGCGGAGACGAGCGGAGCTGAGAGGAGACGTGTGGGGATCGACCAATCATATTACATGAACGGAGACGAGATGTGGATTTCATGTAATATGATTGGTCGATCCCCACACGTCTCCTCTCAGCTCCGCTCGTCTCCGCCTCAGTGGAGCCGCAGCCTAAATCTCAATGTCATAATATTTAGCCATTTCGAAAAACTTGGAGGAAAAGCTCACTGAGCCAGTGGCGTTATAATACTTAACTATGACGTAAACCTGTTGAGCCACAGATTTGCATAGGAGCTATCTAATATAACAACTCTCCATGAATAAATTAATCAAACCTAAACTAAATTCGATGGGCTCATGTAATGGATATTGTTAAGTTCATTAGTTTCAATACGCCAGTAGTATTACAGTGCTCCCTTTTGTTAGAAAATGTTTGAATATCATTATTATTTTGATGATTCAAAAAAACGTTATGATGTTTTAATCAGTTTTCAAATTTATGATTATGAAATGACCTTTCATTCGTACAAAAATATTACATACATATCATGATCACGGGGCATGAACATTAAGTTATAGACCAATACATAAGTAATTTATAGTCATGAACGATTAATTCACTTAATTAAATTTCACCACGTGGTTCAAAACAAATTAATTTATGGTAGGTAGGTACATCAAATATCATCATTCATACAACTCGGATAAAATTCCGTTGCAAATAAAAAAAAAACCGGCCAAGTGCGAGTCGGACTCGCGCACCGAGGGTTCCGTACAAATTTATATGTATCTATGAACATCCAGTCTTAGCAGACCCCTGCTCCTAAGCAAAATGTGCGCAGTGTGGGATCATTGTAGACTGGTTATTGATATAGACAGACAGACAAAAAAAATTATGTTTTTCTCAATTTTTCCTTTATCTGTGCTATAAGACCTTGCTTCGTACGAAATTTCAAGATTCTGAATTCACGGGAAGTACCCTCTAGGTTTTGATTCCCTTGCGAGTGTCGACAATTAGCGGAAATTTGCGGCATAAAGGCTTTATCTTTTGATTGCGTTAAAAATTTATGCTTTTCGCAATTTTTCCTTTATCTGTGCTATAATACGTTGCTTTGTACCAAATTTCAAGATTCTGAGTTCACGGAGTTTGATTCCCTTGCGAGTTTCGAAAATTTGCGGAAATTTGCGACATAAACGGCTGTATCTTTTGATTGCGTTGGCTTAGAAGTTTGATTTTTTCACAGCTGCAAGGGATCGTAGACCTGAGTATTTAATATAAATTTCAGCTTGATACCTCCACGCGTTCCTGAGAAAAAGAGTCTTGACATACAGACGGACGGACGGACGGACAAACGGACGGACGGACAACAAAGTGATCCATAAGGGTTCCGCTTTTTCCTTTCGAGGTGCGGAGCCCTAAAAAGTAAATAAAAAGCCAATAATAGAAGCGAGTTATTTTAATCTGATAATTAAGTATTTGAGCCATATTCTCGGATACCAATATTATCGCCTTCTGCAAACCATCATGATGGGCAAATTAGCTGGAAAACTTGAGGTCGGGCGATGCCAAACGTCATGGCTCCGTAAGGCGCAAGTGCCGCTTCATTATTGAAGGTTGGCAGTCAGCTTTTTAAATCTCGCCCTGTCCATGGTCAACTTAAAAAGCTATTGTACCGTCTTGATGCCTGGCCACTCTTATTTTAGGCGCAAGCCACACAAAAGAGACGTGGGACGGGGGCGAGTCGCAGTCCGCGTCATTTGTTCGCAGACCGCGTCCCCGTCCCGTCTTATCTGTTTGCTTTGGATCGCGACGCTTCTATACATTTAGTAAGAAAACTGATTCATGGGGGGGGGGGGCGCCGCGACTGCGACGCGCCCCCGTCCCACGTCTCTTCTATGCGGCTTGCGCCTAACATAAGAGAGTGGCCCGGCATCAAGCCGCTTTTTAAGTTGATTATGGACAGGGCAAGATTTAAGAAGCTGACTGTTCAATAATAATGTAATCAAACGCTATTAGTTAAATGTCGTAGGCCGGCTTGCACAGACCCGAGTAAACTATAAAACTCCGAGTTAAGTGCTAACCCAGGGCTAAGAAGTGTCAAAATATATGGAACTGTCTTCTTCAACCCAGGGTTAACGATTTAATTTTTTAACCCTGGATCGTGCAAGTGACTTTTATAGGTGAAAAACTTAATTACCAGTTTTATACAGTAATTTTGTATAGTAATTTATATAATTGATATGGAGCTCAAGTCATTTTTCAAATTTGGATCGTCAATTTGTTTATACGGACACGTTACTACTACATACAACAAGTCATTTAGTTAAATTTTTCACGTATAATGAGGTCGCATAATATTTAGATTTATTTTTTTCAGTCAGAAATACACATTATGTATAAATTTCAACCGTCATCTATTGAAGTTCGTGAGATCCAGTCGTAAGACAGACAAACCGACAGTTGGGCAGTGTAGCGACATTAATAGGTTTTCGCTTGTCACTATTAGGGTTCGGAACCCACAAAACGCCCCGTGTTCATTGTTCAGTGTAGTATTTCAGTTAGAGTAATATCGATTGAGACGTAGGCGAGGATCCACTTACCATACAAAGGACTTGACACAACACAAGCTCCTTTGGCTCGGTAGGTAACTAAAGAGCTTATCAAATGCCTGACTGACCATTACAACTTAATCAAATGGCCTAGATACTAAATATCGGGATTAAAGTCCAAAGGCCGGAACCCTCTGCAAGTTTGGGGTGAAATATATTGTACAGTTTCTATGACGAGTAATTTAAAACCTTTTCTCACATAAGTAAAGTACGGCCTTTTGATATATTTAATTTATAACGTAAATCGGGGTGTATATTGAAGTGCGGGTCGACATTAAAAAGTAGTTTGCTGACCAACTCACGGTATTTGTTAGCATTTGCTATTCCTTGTCGATGTGTTCATCGATCTTCTTTTTGTGTACATGTCCACCATTTACCTCATATGGATAGGGTTGCCATCTCTAAAAATCAAAAAGCCGAACTTACCCGTCAAAAAAGCCGGACTTTTGGGTCCCAAAGCCGGACATTAAGAAAAATTAGGGATTTTTGACAAAAATATCGAATAAAACACACATTTAAAACTTACTTTTGAATTCCAAAGCCGGATGCTAAATAAAGGGATTTTTGAGTGTGTGTATGTGTTCGTCCGATGCGGGTGGGGGCGGCGTGGCAAGACTGGGCAAGGCCGTGCGCGCGCGCAGTGCGATAGTAATAAAAAGCCTAACGAAAGCCGGACGGCGCGATGCGCGGGCGGAATACAGTTTGCTCTCCGCTCGCCCTTGTCGGCTCGGGCGCTCGTCCGCCCATCGTCGTACGAATCGCCACTCTGAAAAAAAGCCTGACAAAAGCCGGACAGGCCGAACACGTACATATTTGGCCGGACGCGACCGCAAAAAGCCAAACATGTCCGGCTAAAGCCGGACACCTGGCAACCCTACATATGGACAATGACGACTTTACAGCGATTTTAAAACTATCAAAGTTGACCCAGTTTGTTCAAAGTCATCCCGGTTTACGGGACATATTTTGTTTATGTAGTAATTATTTATATTTAATGTATTTTATATATAAAACTGACCCGTGATTGATCTTACCTGATGAAATATACAAGTGACGAGAATAATATGTATGTAAGTAGTAGTACTATTTATCTATTTCTATGCTCGTACTACATTTGTATTTATTTAATATTTTTGGTTTTCGTTTCTGCCACCTACTTAATCGTATTTGTATTAAGTTTCTATATCTAATTGGCTGTCTAGAAGAGATGGCTTTTAAGCGACAAGACAGCTAGTTGTCTACCCTGCCTTTTGTCTTTTTTGTAAATGCTTTTTTTTTCTCCACCACAAAGTTTACAATACATACTACAGTGAAATAAACTAGTTTAATAAAAGTAGATACAGAACCCGTGTAAGTCCGGAACCAATTGCAGTTCAAGGCAATATTCTCGAGGTTGTTAAGGAGTATGTTTACCTCGGGCAAACTATGCAATTGGGTAAAAACAACTTCGAGAAAGAGGCCAACAGAAGAATACAGCTGGGATGGGCAGCGTATGGGAAACTGCGTCAAGTGTTCACGTCACCAATCAGTGCGTCCTACCCGTCATGACATACGGTGCCGAAACATGGACACTCACTGGAATAGGGCTGGTCCACAAATTTAAAGTTGCTCAACGTGCTATGGAAAGGGCTATGCTCGGAGTTTCTCTAAAAGATCGAATTCGTAATGAAGTGATCCGACAGAGAACCAAAGTTATCGACATAGCCCACCGCATTAGCACGCTGAAGTGGCCATGGGCAGGCCATATAACCCGAAGAACCGATAACCGTTGGGGTAGACGAGTTCTTGAGTGGAGACCACGGATCGGCAAACGTAGCATGGGACGTCCTCAGACCCGAGCCCGTATTGTCTAACGCGCGAGCGCCTGCCTTCGCTTTCACCATCTCTTTCTTTCACCATCTTATAACGTTTGACAGAAAGAAATAGTGAATGCGAAAGCAAGCGTTAGCGTGCTAGACAATAAGCATACCGGTGGAGCGATGATCTTCGCAAGGCGGCTGGCAAGAGCTGGATGAGAGTGGCCGAGGATCGTGCTCAGAGGCGTGCCATGGGAGAGGCCTATGTCCAGCAGTGGACGAACATAGGCTGATGATGATGATGATGATGAACCCGTGTGACGGAGACTGGTGCCCGAACTAGGAGAAGTACCTGTATGTCAGGTCACCAGGTAAACTGTATTGCACTGCTTTGTGGTGTTCACGAATAACTATAGAGCGATTTAGTGTTTCGTATTCAGTTAGATAGTAAATCGTTTCATTGACAGACAGACAAGCCCCAGCCTAAACCACTGGATCAGTGAAGCTAGGGACTTGAAATTGTATCATAGAGGTAACATATTTGCTATATTTCGGCCCATGTCACCAGCGTCATATAATTTACCGAGAGTCATTAAAAAGAGGTGCATCAAGAAGGGATTTTACAAAATTCCCACGGGTAAAAGAACTAACCTATTTCCCTGTGCTTAAAGCTAATATGTAGATATTAAGTATTTTTACTTTCCTACACAAGTAGTGAGATCAGGCTATGTATCCGTGGTAGCTTTTGTGTATCGATCTAAACCTATTATGAGTCACAAAAACATTAAAAGTAACTATTAAGTACGATATTTTATTGAAAATTATGGGCTATCAATTGCGCGACCGGCCGTTAAATCACCGGTCACATTCATGCGCACAATAACCGTTATTATTTAAAAATTGCACATATAAGTGTCGATTAAAATAGGAGGTTTTAATGCGTATTTCATTTTAATTACGTACAGGGTGTATAACGTGCACTAATTACAATTTTTTTTTAATTAGTAATTTTCTTTGTGGTGTACAATAAAGAGTCATTGTATTGTATTGTATTTTGTTGTAATTATTTTTTTGTTTAAAACTTGGGTTCTTTTATTATGGTGCTTAGTGACAAATCGAAAATTAAATTAAAAACTATCTGGTTCGAGAACACATTGAAAAATGTCGCCTTGTATGCTATACCTTGACAAGCTCGTGCGCGGCGCTCGGCGGAACCCTGTCGCAGGGAGCCTCTGCTAATAATAAGTAGTAATTTTAATAAGTGCGGCAAACGCTGACTGCGACAGAGTTCCGCGGAGGGTCGCGCATGAGCTTGTCGGACCATAACTACTTGAGTTAATTAATGAAATGATAATGACTAATTCTGACCAATTTTGGTCAAGGTAACCGCTTCGATTCCTAATCATTATGGCGCTGATATACCTTAAGATAGCTTACCTATTTAGCCAAATTTGGCGGTAAATCTTCGCGCGCAGTATGGGCGCATAAGGACACCGCCCACATAGACGTAAGAGACGTCTGCTGTTGGTCGAGCTCGGGTTAGTGTACTAGTGCAGTCATAATAATCATCCCAGCCTTTATATATCCCACGCGGGCCCAGTGCGGATTGGAAACTTCACATACACCATTGAATTTCTTCTCGGGTGTGTGCAGGTTTCCTCACGATATGTTCCTTCACCGTAACGCTCATGGTAAATTTCAAATGTAATAAAAATTCCAAAAGACTCAGAGGTGCGTGCCCGGGCCCAAACCCACGACCTTCTGCTTGAGAGGCCATAGGTCAAAGCACTAGGCCACCACGGCTTACTAGAGAAGACGCATCATGAAATAATGAGAAACTGGGCGCGAATCACAGCTCCACTGGCTATATTTTTCTTAATTTTCTTTGTTCAAAGTTATTTAATTTTTTTCATCAAACACCGCGTTAACCATTTGTAAAATTCCTAGGGCCTTGCACAGTCCAAGGTTAAAAAATTAAATCATTAAACCTGAGGGTTGACAGTTTATTTTGATACTACTTAACCTCGAGTTAGCAGTTAATTCGAGGTTACATAGATAACACTGCGCAAGCCCGCCTCTCAGTGTGGTTTACTTCTGGATATAACTTAAATAAATAAATAATAAATAAATATTAGGGGACAATCTTACACAAATCGACCTAGTCCCAAACTAAGCAAAGCTTGTACTATGGGTACTAGACGACGATAAACATACTTATATAGATAAATAAATACTTAAATACATAGAACACCATCCATAACTCAGGAACAAATATTCGTGCTCATCACACAAATAAATGCCCTTACCGGGATTCGAACCCAGGACCTCTTGCTTCGTAGGCAGGGTCACTACCAACTAGGCTAAGGCGGTCGTTACTTATATCTAACATAGTCACAAAATTTTAGGAGAGGAGGACGACCGAAAATATGAGTAGATGAATGGGTGATGATGAGTGGGTAGATGATATCCCACCTAACGTAGATTGGATGATGAGGGCACAAGACCCCTGGAAGTCTCCGGGGCCCTTGCCGACACTTTGGGGCCATTACTACCCACGTTGAGCGGCAGAGTGCGTGTTTTCGCTATTGATTGCGCGGCCAAGACGCTCACCGCACAGTGGTTATCTGACAGCACGCGCAATGAACAAAGAAAACGCTCGCCGCGTCGCCGGTTGAAGTCATAGCCAGGCCTATATATAACGTGCTTTCAAATCAGATGCCAATACTTTTGGAGCTGATACTACTCGTCCTTAAAAGTAGACTTAAGTATAAAACTAACTTTAAGTTTATATTAGTTTTGGGGAAAATTAGGAAAACAACTGTGGGACGTAGTGACACCCTTTATAGGCAGAATTTTAATTCAATTATTTTACAAGTTAAGTATGAAGTATCTGTTTCTATTTTTTTTTTTTTTTTTTTTTTTTTTTTCTTCAACTTCATTTTTTATTACTTTTACGGTCATCCCGTGAAACCATATATTTCAAACTAAATACAAACTGAAATATAGATGCACAGAAAAAACCCCAGAAAAAAGACCAATGCTGGGAATCGAACCCAGGTCCTCAGCGTTCCGTGCTGCGTGCTTACCCCTACACCATCACTGGTCTAGAAGTTAGCGACGAATCTTTCCCATACATCGTACACTTCAGTCTGTTATAATCACATTTAGGCAGTGATAAAGCGCATCTATGTTATGCCCTCTACCGAGAGACTTCAACACTCCTTCGGAGCTACCCGCTCACCTGGACCAAGAGATGGCGCTACTAGGCCAACTTTTACAAGTTAAGTATGAAGTATCTGTTTCTATTTTTTTTTTTTTTTTTTTTTTTCCTTATTATTTTGTTCGGAAAAATGAAACAAAAATATCAGATAAAAAGTTTTCTTAATTCCTATTAAAAATTTCATGAACACACATGTGTTTTCTTTTAAATTAAAATAAATTGTAATATGTAATGTTATTACTTAAGGATTGTGATAAATAAATTTATTGAGTACCTATTGTTTTCCAAAGCACCGATATAATCTGTTTTAACTATTATACAGCCGTGCTGGCCTGGTTTGCTCTAATGGTCTCTCAAGCAGAGGCTCGTGGGTTCAAATCTCGGCTCGCACCTCTGAGTTTTTCGGAATATACCTATGTGCGAAAATACATTTGAAATTTATCATGAGCTTTACGGTGAAGGAAAACATCGTGAGGAAACCTGTATACACATATGTGATGTTCCCAATCCGCACTGGGCCCGCGTGGGAACTATATAGGCTGGGATGATGATGATGATGATGAACTATTGCGTAGATTGAAAAGTGAATATTATTTTTAATTTCTTACTTTAACTTTACGAATACGCGTTCTAGCTTTGAAGGCAGACACTCGTCATATTTATCTTCAAAGGCACGACGTCCATATTATATTCAAATAAGTTTTCCTTTATGCACTGGAGACAGGTTTATATGTGGTAGTAGTGTTTTAATGCTTGAATACTAACACTATAATGTCTACAGACGTGTTCGTTCAGTCTGGCCCCAAGGTGCAATCCCAGACGAACGTTTAGAACTTCAAGGAGATATAAAATCATTCAAAAACATAATGTTTAGTAAAGCTTAGGCAATGGTAGCGAACTCACTGGTCTTCATAGTCTGCTTCACAAGTGGGCCAATTTTTATTTTGTCGTGTGTTTTGACTTTTTTTCAGAGTCACGAGCTTTTTCTATCCTACTAGGAGAATAAAAGAGTCCCACGTTTTTTTGAGTTACCATTTTTCATAGACTTTATATGAGCGTAACTAAATGGAAGAATTGAAAATTATATGGAAGTTTTGGGACACTTTTTTCTCCTAGTAGGATCGAAAAAGCTGTCGTATATATGTCCGTTACAGAGTTTGAAACCATCCAACTGATGTGATCTAAACCGGTTTTATTTGAAAGACAATAATACGAAGATTGTTTTAAACCACTAAAATAAAACATTAGGCACATTCAGACTATATGAGTTAATTGCGCAGACGGGTCGCGGGCAAAAGCTAGTTTTTGATACTTCAGGATAGTTAGAGTACGATTCTCTCGAAAAAAATACTAACCATGTTTTTCACACCATAATTCACTAAATTTTGTATTGGAAAAATAATATATTTTTTTTATATGTTAGCACATACATAACAATGTTATATTTAAAGAACGCCAAACTGTTAAACAGTTTGTTGGCGTCACTTCATGTCACGTCACATTTAATTTACATACTTTATCTACCTTCCTTACAATATCGAAATGAAAATGGGAAAAGACACCACACCAATACTTCTATCTAAGTAGTTCTGTGGTAAGTATTGGTGGAAGGGGGTCCTAGTGGTTTGACCAACGACATTTCAAGCGGAGCGGAGGATTATGTGTAAAATTACACTTGAAATTAACATGAGCTTTCGAAGAAGGGAAACATCGTGAGTAAACTTATTTGTATGTTCGTAAGTCAAATCTAGCCAGTTAAATTTGGCCCACTTCCAGTAGTCACATTGACTTTAAATTTGGTATACACATGGAGATTGGATTACAATACAAGTACAGTCAACAAATAGGAAAGTCAGCAAATAAGCCTGTATTAAAAAACATTTTTTAGCAAAAACTTGATGATGAAGGTTATGTTTATTACTATATCAGGTCACCATAAACAATAATTAAGTAGTGTAAACCAAAAAAATATGACTATTCTTGAGTGTGTTTAAGTTGTGGCTGTCCTCCAAAGTATGTCAACATGATAATACTGCACTACCCTCAAAAGCAGTCTGAGTATGTATTTGTCCACCTGATAACAACTTGAGACCAGACGTCGCGGTTCCTTTACTTAAGTTGAGAAGGTTAGTCCCCAATAAAACCGTCTCAGTACATTTCATCTAGCATGCAGTTATATTAAAATGTCCTTTATGTATTCAACACCACTTTACTGCTGTGAATGTACCTCTGTCGACAGATTATTAACAACAGGCGAGAGCCAAACATTTTCAAGAATCATCCAGTGACTACTTCAATCGTAAAAATATTATGAATGTACAAAATTGCGTGCTTACATGCGAGTTTGCATACGTGCGGGTATGAGTGCGTGTTTGTAACTCTTTCACTCTAAAATAATGCAGGACGGATTTAGGTAGATAGACAGATCCTTGGAATAACACATAAACTAGAGATTTGAAATTTGACACCGGTGGTCTTTCTAAAGACCGCGGTGTAATTTTTGAGAATGGGTAAAATCCTATAATTAGAAAGCAGCTGCGCCATCCGCATGGAACGCGTTCCCGCAACCTTAACCAGTCAGTCAGGGTGGCGCAGGACCGATCTGTCTGTCTGCGACCCTTGGGGGAGGCCTATGTTCAGCAGTAGACGTCTTTCGTCTGAAATGATGATGATGAGAATGCAGCTGGCAAACTTAATAGCTCACGCGTACGAAGGCGAGGGTAAAAGCTAGTTTTGAATAATTTGCTAGTTTCAGTCTGTGTAAAATCTTCAAGAATTAATAACGCTTTGAGTTCAAAGAAAGTGACACGCTTCTCAGCGTAATAAAATTATATTGAAATACAACTGAAAAGAACATTCTTCCAAATTTTTTAACAGAAGGAAAGTTAATTGAGTTAGAAATAAGTTGAAGAATATTTTATGCCGTTTATTACTATTCTTGGTCTGATACCTATTTGAGCAATAAATTTATTGTGGTCTATTTTTAGACATACCCTGATTTTTTTAAATAAATACTTTCATTTAGTAGGTAGGTAATACAGATAGGAGATTATACAACAAGCGCATAAAACGCACTTTTACCATAAGGCTGCGGCTCCACTGAGGCGGAGACGAGCGGAGCTGAGAGGAGACGTGTGGGGATCGACCAATCATATTACATGAAATCCACATCTTGTCTCCGTTCATGTAATATGATTGGTTGATCCCCACACGTCTCCTCTCAGCTCCGCTCGTCTCCGCCTCAGTGGAGCCGCAGCCTAAACGCTGAATCTACCCGAGCCGAGCCGCAAGCGAGGGCTGGTAGTTATTTTTTTTATAACACGTCATTCTATGCCGGTCTATCCAGTATAAATACGAAGTTTATGAACATGAGAAGTGAAAAATATAATTACCTATAACTATATTTTCGCCCACGATAGACGGGGTTCTCTCTGTCATTTTTTTTCTACGGACATGAAGAAATTCACAACTGACCAAAAACAAGATAAAAAGATTCGATCGAAAAACTCAGAAAACGAATTAAAACTCTCATGACAACTTACAAATTAAAAGCAAGGCTGACGTTTCGGGTTAGCGAAACGTAAAAATCATGTCGAGACGTAAATTGGAGACTTAGTTCAGAAGCGCGGGCTTAGGGATAACGCCGGAAAATTAAAGAATTGTATGATACAAGAGATGCTGGAGGCGAATTTATTAAATTGCCGAATCCCTTATTAAGGCTTTAAGGCTTTGCCCGTTACTTTCAGAGGCCTGCCAAACAACAAAGTCATTGCGCACTTATTATATTTGGTTGCGTTTAATCTTTATTCTAAGAAACAAAAAGTACCTACCGAAACAATGGAGAAGACAATACGGTAAATGGAGCAAGGTGAGTTTACGAAAATTGGCTAGGTTTAGAATTGTTATATGTACAATCTGTGTTTTCCTTCACTAAGGGATGGACTCTTTTGTTAATAGTTAAGAAAGTCGTGAAAGCATTAACTAGGACACAAAAACACTTAAATAAACGTGTCAAGTGTCTTATTAAATGTTTTAAAGTGTCCTAAAAGTCACAGTCGTTCAGGTTTACAGTGCTTTATAATGTCTTGCTCTGAGTAAGCTTAATTTCTGTATTTTTTGTAGATAAAAGATAGTACATGAAAAATTGGTTAGTAAAAACCGGACAAGTGCGAGTCGGACTCGCGCACGAAGGGTTCCGTACCATTATCAATAAAAACGGGAAAAAACATGTTTGTTGTATGGGAGCCCCCCTTAAATATTTATTTTATTTTAATTTAATTATTTATTTTTAAAGTGAATATATAACTTAATATTCTGTGAATATTTCAAGCGTCTACATGTTGCCGTTATCAATATCAATATCGAGCAAAAACGAGCAAAAAAAATCACGTTTGTTGTATGGGAGCCCACTTAAATATTTATTGTACTCTGTTTTTTAGTATTTGTTGTTATAACCAAAATACATCATCAGTGAAAATTTCAACTATCTAGCTAGCACGGTTCGTGAGATACAGCCTGGTGACAGACGGACAGACGGACGGACAGCGAAGTCTCAGTAATGGGGTCCCGTTTCGGTACGGAACGCTAGGAAAAACAGAAAACTCTTAAAACTATGTTAGTGCATGGAAAAACTGCCAAACAATACCAAACAAACAATATTATTACACTAATCTTAAAAATTTAAATTGATTGGAATACGGACGAATTCTTGAAAAAAATTACTTAGGTCTCTACCTAATCAAACTATAAATAATTACAAAAGATATGAGAATTCTCGTTATGTATAGGTAATGTAATGATTTTAAGATACTTATTAGTTAATCTCAGTATTTTCACTCGTAATAAATCGTAACATAATTAGGTTTTGAAATATCGTACCCTCGTACCCTATTTATTCCCTATTTATTTCGCTTGAAAAATAAACCTTGATTGTGATTGGTCTTGCCTGTTCTTACTCATTTTTAACCCTTCGGATGCCTTGTACCGGATCCGTACCCAATTTAAGGCTTTCTTTTTGTATTTTTTTTTAATCTGTATCATTGGATTTATATGAAACTGTTGAGGCTAGAATGCACGACTTTTTTTTTTTTTACTTTCGGCATACGAAAGGTTAATCAACCAATCACGTGGCACACGCATATTTAAAGAAACTCGATTATCAAAATCAAATTCAGTATTCTTTTTTTGAATGTTATTATATTACTCAGTCCCGTAACATAATGAAAATTATAAGAGTTATTATGTTACTGAATTTGCACCATAGAGCATAGAACTTGGAACAGACTTATAACGTTAGTTATTATTGTATAGTTTTTGACCATATAATTGAAAGATTATACTACAGGAGTAGAAAAAAGAGCATTATGAAACGTTTCATAATGAAATGTCAAAGTTGCGATCACACAATGCACCTCATTAGACTACCGATAGCGATATCGTTAGTAGCACTTTGTAGTACGCGAGTAGAAAAAATACTATTGAACACTCAGCCTGAAAACTTTTCACCCAGTCAGCATTGGCAAAAAAAATTCGTTATCGCTTTTCTTGGTAAAATAATTTTTCGTGACGAATTTATACTTAGTGGACATAGAATTACACCTAACTTTACTTCAACCGAAAAGAGTATCAAAAAAGTCTCACGGACGTCTAGGTGAGCCTGTTAGAGTCACGTTTTCAGTTTCGGAATATTTAGCTAAACATCCTTGACACGTTCCCAATAGTTTAAATGCCTGCAGTTGAAAGGTCCATGGAAAGAACATGTGTTCTTTCCAGAAAGAACATGTGTTCTTTCCGTGGACCCTTCAGTTCATTTCAGAATAAACGAATAGGTATTTAGCTAGTGTTTTTCAGCCGCTAGTTTAGACCAGCTTAGGAGCTGAAAAATGTGTGAGTCTCAGTGCCATGTCTAAAAATACTTTAATAAAATAAACATTTTGGTAACTTAATTAACAGTAGAGTTATAGTTTCTAAATAACTATTAAATGCTAAATAAAGTTTAAAGTTTTTTTTCTTACTAAATAAATAAAAAATAAAATAAATAAAAAAAACATTTATTGCCCCTAAAAAAATATACAAAATTATGTGGCAAAAGGATCAGGCTCAGCATGAGCGGTGAGGATTACTCTTCACCGCGCTGGTTTTCAGCCTGCGCCTTTATATAGCGTGCTGACATTGCAAAACAGGACCACGAAATCCCTTCACCTCCCTCAGGTTCAATGACAGTTGCATGGCTCAAAACATCAACTATTTATTGTTATTTTGTCTATCCACATTCTACTTACATTAAAAACATAATAAAATACAATACCTAAAGGACTTTTAGTTTTGTAATTAGTTACTTTTCTTTTAGTATTAATTTACTTTAAGTTCTTATGTATTTTAAGTTTGATCTGGAAGCCTTGCCAGTGACATTAGACACTTAAAAATTTAATCAAAAACAACAACCACGACATTTTGTTTTAATGGCGAAGCCTATTAGCCGGGTGTTGCCAGCGTGCCGAAACTTCCCCACGATATCTTCATTGACATAAGCACATCCCCCTTTGAATAATGGAAGGGGCAAATGCGAGTCGCGCTTAGCACTCCGAAACTAGTTGAAAGTCAGCGTATAAGCCTTCTTACTATCCGATGCATTTTCGATACCGTGAGGTGACGCGTCAAACTTTATAAGTACAGTGACGTGCAAGAATAATGGGCTGGATACGCAAATCGTGGGAGATGCAAATGCCACGAGATACGTTAAGTTCTGAAACGCAATGAAAAAGAAAACGGTTAAACTTAGGTATTTCTGTCTATTATTCAATATCAAAAAGCCGTGCCTAAGTAGTGGTTTGAGGATCGTGGATTCGAGCCCGATCTCGCTTCTCTGAGTCTTTCGGAATTGATGTGCATAACTACATTTGAAATGTACCATGAGCTTTATTGTGAAGGAAGACATCGTGATGAAATCAACACACACCTATGAAGAGATTTAATGGTGTATGTGAAGTTCCCAATCCGCACTCGGCCCGCGTGGGCACTACAGCGCAAGGCCTCTCATTCAGACATGGGACGTGGGTATATAGGTCGAGATGATTCAAAACCACTACAAAAAAACCTGATAGAATTACTTACAGGTTTTTGGGATTGATTTTTAATCGATGTATATGTATATACTAAACATCGGAAACTCGTGGCATTTAGGTAGCATTTGATGTTTCTGACAGACTAGTGAAGTGATTATGTTTCTCTGTACGACTCGAGCAACGAAACCAATCACAAGAAATCTTTTCAAGCGTGACATTGACTTTCGTGATAGACAATAAATATTAGTTTAAAATTTTTAGAAGTTATCCTACGTCTCCTATTTGAGTGTGTTGGTTAAAAAAAAGTTTTTGCTAAAAATTTTATTTTTATTGCAAGCTTTTTTGCTGACTGTACTTACATTGTCATCCAACCTACATAAACTATACCAAATTTCAAGCCAATCCGACCACTGGAAGTGGGTCAAAATCGACTTCCAAAATTTGACCCGTGTACTACATAGGTATATTGCAAGTTAAATAAAAGCTTGTAAAAAGCATTCTTGCGTAAAGTTGTTGGTGTTTTCTTTGATTTCTACTTCTTTATTTTGTAATAAGCTATTAAAAATTACTGTTGTAAGATATCTCGGATTTTTTGATAATGCTATTTTTAGCTTTTGATAAACAAGTTTACCTTTTGGATGTAGCCTCTGTAATAAATGTGACGTTTCAATTTTACAAAATATTTTATCTTATCTGAAAAGGCACTTGAAAAACGTGTCTCATCACTAGTGCTACCTGATTGCCACGAGTTACCGATGTCTAGAGTTATTACACGATCAACAAGAAAAATAATCAACTGCTAAAAGTTGTGCCAAATTGCGGTTATGTCAGATAATGTGCCATTTGTTTAGCGCTTTAATTCAGTCATCTTGGCTGATTTTGGAGCCTTTACAATATTAGACTCTTAATTTTGCTCGTCAGTGTAGCTAAGACCGCATTACCGTACCGCCTCTGTGTTGAATCGAATTTTATGTTGAAAAGTTTTCAAAGATTTTCAATTAGTTTTTTGCCTATATTTTGAATAAGCTAATGGGTTTGAAAGATTCAGGAGTTTTGTTTTACGGAAAATATGCAGTAGTTATTTTGCACACTGTTAACCATAATGGTAATTTGGCAGGTATCGTAAAGTCGGGTTACTTTAGCCCTGAAGACTTTGGCCATTGGAATTAAGTCGCTTCAGATTTAATTATTAAATTAGCTGCTACCCGCGACTCCGTCTGCGAAGAATGGGGGTATAAAAAATAGCCTACGGCCTATTCTCAGACCTACGAAATACAGATAAAAAAGTTTCATAAAATCGGTCAAGCCGTTTTGGAGGAGTGCGACAGCAAAAAACGTGACATGAGATTTTTATAATTATATTAGATTGAAATTATGGCACATTGCCATATGGTTGGTCTTAGCAAGGTTTACGTACAAAGGGCGTAGTTATTGTTTAACGCGATCACCATCTTATACCGTTTGACCGAAAGAAATATTGAAAGCAATAGCAAGCGCCCGCGAGTTAGACAATGACCGTAAGTTTTAATATCGCATTGAAATTATAGCGCATTGCTATAAGGTTGGTTTCAGAAGGCTGTCCATGTTTTCATGTTTTTCATTTGGTCAAGATTCCCCGACCTTACGGCATAAGAATCTAACATACATGAAACTCTTGGAAGAAACACAACAAGTAGGTAACAATAATAAGCTAAGCCCAAAAAGTAATCTGGCACCCGCAGAAACTCAAAACTTTTTCTATATCCCGTGTTACAATTTGTCATCGTATTATTGGTTTTCTATCAACAACAGCAAATACATGAACCACTGGAGTCAGGCCGGGAAATCGAAAGCAAACAGAAGACACTCATGCCGATTAAGGTGAGTAAACTATTATTATTTAACCTACTTCATAAACAGGAGAAAGCTATCAATTCGGTTGCATGTATTATTTTATTTTTTCCGATTTTTTTTATGTTTGATACCTCAGAATTCCGTCATTTCTTAACCGATTTGATATAACACACTATCGATATCACTTAAGCATATTTACCTAATAAATAATGTCCATTTACCAAAATATCATGATTTGGATATCCTTACTACTGCCATGTTGCAAATGCCTTTGTTTTTCTTTGGTCCTACGAATATCTCACGAAAATTGACCTATAAAATCATCGATTTTTTTTCACATGCTGTTACTATGCTATTGTTAAATAAAGAGTAATCAAAGAGAAACTGACGTTTATTTAACTTGCAATGTAAGTTTGTATGCATGTTGGCTTAGGTCAAATCTTGCCTATCGAATTTTACCCACTTTCAGGATTAAGTTGAAATTTAATATACACATTGTACTTTGGATGACATTGTAAGCAGTCACCAAAAAAAAACAGTTAAAAAAAACTCTAACTGTAATTTCTTCTAGAACGATTTCTAAGACATCAATTGGAATAAATGTCATTATGTGTTTGTCAATCGTTATTGTCACTGTTGTAGGTACTGAAATTGTATTATTCGTAACAGTTTTTAAAATCACTGTCAATTGGAATTTCAAACAATGTAAACAAACCTTGTATTTAAAATGTCATTAATTTCCATTTTCCCTCATCAAATACTGCTAAATCCGTACTTACCACAACATTATCCTAAACCATTAAAATAATAAACAAAGTGCTAGAATATGGATATTTATTTCATTAAATGGTTTATTTACATTGTTCGCAATTTCAATTGACAGCGACTTTATGCACGTATGTTTTATAAAATTGGTTTCAAAGCCAAGCGGTGACAGCGGCATTGAAACATGCATAACATGACGACTATGAATTGTGGATATTCCTTTTTCCCTGCGTAGTAAAACGTGTTTAGGTTGCTATAAAAGTGAATTACAGAAAAATCTATTAATGGTATTGTCCTTACTTAATCATATAATAGATGTATTAATTATTGTTTTATTTATCAACTAGCTGTTGACCGCGACTACGTGGAATTAGTAATTTTGGCAGCTTATTTTTTTATCCAATTTGCTTTTTCATCAATTATGGCTCTCCTTAGTTCCTAGATATAAAAAAAATACCATTTTCAATGTACAGACACCGACTTGTTACAGATTTATTATATGTATATATATGAAATAAGAAATACGAAATAAGAAACAGAACATATAGATATACATACATACATATAGGTATAGAACAGATAGATGAACCGAAACAATTACTTATTGTCTAATGTGTCTAATATCTGGTAGCATGGTGAACGGTTGTGTTGCTCTGAAGATGAGCTCTGGTTTAGATTGAAACGCGCCATTTAGTGTGGTGGTGGTGATAGACGGGTTTGTGTGTGTTCGTACAGTGTGGAGGTGGAGGAACGGCATGAAAACACATTTCTTTCATTAACGTAGCTGTCATTAGGTCGCGAGTGAGCAAAGTAATGTTTTCAATTCATTGATATACATGGACCTCCGCAAATTAACTCCTGATTCAATAAATGTTTCATGTATTGTTGAATTTTACAGCATATTGGTTTTTTACTGTAATGTTTTAATTTTTTATTGATAAATAAATACATGTAATAAAGAGTTAAACTCTGTTTTCTTGTGTGTTTGAATGATTCATAGATGGAAATCTAAATTATCCCAAATGGATATAGGCTATAATAATCATGATTAGGTACTCTTATCCCGTGAAAGCGCAACGTTCCCATGAGACTCAAAATATAGTATTAAGTTTAAATGATGTTGGAATGTCCACTGTAAGCCAAAGGAATTGAACACGTGGAAATAAAAGCGCCTTTGTTCTCTTTAGCAATAAATAACTAGAGCCGTACCAATGGAATGCATCACAGTTGCCACCAGTTCAATGAACGATTCACATATATTTTAGCTGTATTTTGCTGCATCTAATTCTACGAGTGAAGCAGAATGCTGTAATATGTAGTAGATTCTAGCTGAATTCAAGTGGTTGTTCCGTGGTTGCCCAGTGGCTTTTGTTCAACAAGATAGGTTCATTTTTAACATACGAAAAAAAGAGGTCTTTTTTAAACTTGATTATAAACCTGCAACAATGAATTACTTTCTTTACTTTCGTACTATAAAAGTTGCTTTTTAGCAACATTGCTTTTAGTGAGATTCCGGTGTCTGTCTGTCTGTCTGTCTGTCCGTCCGTCTGTCAAAGGGCTCAATCTTTTGAACCGTAATAGATAGATACTTGAAATTTTCACCGATTCAATATGTATTACTGTAGCCACTATAACATTAGGTAAATTGTTGTTGTTTTTCTGTATTGTATTATTTGTGGTGTACAATAAAGAGTCATTGTATTGTATTGTATTGTAAATGCTAAAAATTTAAGGGAGTTGTCATACAAGAAACGTGTTTTATTCAGCTTTTTCTTAAAATTTTGATGTTTTATAATATTTAATATAATAATTAATATCATGGGACAATTCACACCAATTGACCTAGTTTAAACATGAAACTACCGTGAGACTCACTCATAGTGAAAATAAACGGATCACTCACGTCTTAAAACGAGTTTAACTCGACTGTTTCGGGCTAATCCATAGCCCTTCCTCTCGGAGTCGCACGTCACGGCGGCTGCCAAACGTGATCCCGGAGTATATAAAATTCCATGTTCCTGTGGCAAGGATTATATCGGAGAGACTGGACGTAATGTTTCCACAAGGTTATCGGAGCACATACGCAGTATGAAAAAGCAAGACAGCAAGGGGTCTGCGGTGGCCGAACACTCAATGGACTCGGGCTCGACGCACTACATCCGGTTTGATAAGGCTTCCGTACTTGCGAGAGAAAAGTTTTTCATTCCGCGGAAGGTGCGTGAAGCCATCGAGATTGGTCGTCATCCAAATTTTAACCGGGATAGTGGTTGGTCAGTATCCCCGAGTTGGAAAACAGTGTTGAATGTTCGTACTGCGTCAACGGTGAGTGTGGGCGAACCTTTACAAAGTGATGTGGTTAGTGTTGTGTGCTACCCTATATTTGACAATGACAATAAAAGTGATGATGAAAACGGGGGTAGTTGTGTGTCGCTGTCAGTTGCGTCGAGTAGCCGCGCGACCAGGGCGTTAGCACGCAGTGCACGTTTGGCAGCCGCCGTGACGTGCGACTCCGAGAGGAAGGGCTACGGATTAGCCCGAAACATGTCGAGTTAAACTCGTTTTAAGACGTGAGTGATCCGTTTATTTTCACTAATTGACCTAGTCCCAAACTAAGCAAAGCTTGTACTACGGGTACTAGACAACGGATAAACATACTTATATAGATAAATACATACATACTTAAATACATATTAAACATCCAAGATTCAAGCACAAACTTTCGTAGTTTTTACACAAATATCTGCCCCGACCGGGAATCGAACCCGGGACCTCAAGCTTCGTAGACAGGTTCTCTAACAACTAGGCTATCCGGCCGTCAAAATTTTCACCGATTATGTTTCCGCTACAACAAATAATAAAAATATACTTGACTTTGCTTATGTTTTTGCTTGCTGCTGCTATTTCCTAGAGATTTTGTTGTAAATCTACTCTCGCAAATAAAATGTTTTTTCTTTCTTAGGGTTTTTTTTTTATCACTGAACAATCAGCGATGATTTATTCAAAGATTATCTCGGGTTTCGAAGTTTATCACTGTATTCTATGAAGTTAAAAGCTTCAAAGCACTCAAGGCTTCTTATCACCATTACCAAAATCATAATCAAAAGGGCTCTTTTGCATTTTTATTTTTAACGGTATCAGAGCTTTAAGAAACATCATTTCCAAGAAAAATACGTCCCAAACAAATTTACAAGTATTTTTTGTCTAATAACTAATAATGCAAACCTCAAATCCCTTATCACTTCTTCTGTTCTCAAATCTAAGAGCTTCTCTTGTCAGTGGAGTAACCGCCACTCCGCACGGTCTTCGGCCAGCTGTTTGACTTCCTGATACGACACGACACCCAATTTCTCCTTTACCTGGTCAAAATAGGTCAATCTTGGCCTTCCTCTACCTCGTTTTCCTTCTATTTTTCCTTCCAGCAGGTTTAAAAAGATATTGTTGTATTGTATCAAGTGTCCTATCATAATACGTCCCTTTCTGCAATTTATGGTCTCCAGTAACGTTATTTTCTCTTTCACCATGGTAGGAACCTCTTCGTTGGTTTTACACTAACGAGCAAAACTAATGTGACACTTTCCATGCAAAATTTTATTCGCCCGTCACGTATGTGCTTAATAGTCGTGAGATATTATCGTGGACGGGTGGTATGAAGAAGCATTTATGGCTAAGTGCATAATTACACGTACACCGAACTGCGGAACGACGTAACTAAGTCGAAGTACAACTGGGATTTGCTGGACAATTGCAAATGTATGCTGTCCAGTCTCTGCGGGCATAGTCTACAGTTCTATCACAGTTTTTAAACGGCAATTATATTTTAATTTCTTTAGGCCGCTTGCATGGTCTAAGGTTAAAAAAAACTTTAATTCTGGGTTATGATTATGAATGACTGTTCCATACATTTGGTCCCTATTTAAACCTGGGTTAGCAGTTAACTCAGAATTATTTATAATTAAATTTGGTCCGTTTAAGTCCGCTTTATTGGTATTTAGCTTTTATTTTAACTTCACTAGCATTGTTATGCTTAAATTTTATAAATAAAATACTTGAAAATTTAAATTTACAAGACATGCTGATATCAAGATTAATTTTATTTTTTGAATTATTTTTATGATTACTAATTGTATTCAACTAAGTACAAGATATTATGTGCGTACATACAAAATTACAGTTCACTACAATCCATGACCCGCCGTAGAACGTTGTCGCAATCAATTTCATCATGTACCCTTCTTCATTTTTAATTAATCACATTTTCTCCTTGCAGGCTTAAATTCGATAATTTTCGATTTTTCAGAGTTAACTGCTAATAGCAGTAATGACAGTCTAAGCGCCTTTGAGCCTCTTAAATAAACTTATGCTTATATTTGCCGTACTGATTGTTATCTGTCTACTTTATTGCAGCGGAGCTAATTAAAACTAGATTGTGAACTGTAACGCAGAACGTCCGTCCGGTTGATATGAACGTTACTATGAATTCTCTAGTATTGCAATTGGGTGCAGTAAATGTAAATAAATTTTCGAAATTGCTTTAGTAAAATATAATTTTTAAACTCCAGTTTTTCAGGTGCACTAGTTCCTTTTAATTATATTTAAGTACAGAAAACGATGGGAAAATTTAACACGAGCATACTAATATCACAGGTTTCGTAATAGTTTTTTTTTTTATTTTATTTTATTTCCCCTTAATGGCGGCCTTAAGGCTTGGGCCAATGTCAGTTACAATGAGGAGTTTGCGGTTGAATCTGCAGAACGCCAACAGTTTGATAGCAGCAAGAAAATAATTTTGGCAAAAAACAAAAAAATAAGACTTTTTTTTCCGGCCGTACGCTGTTGTGGGAGTCACGTAACACTGCGACAAAGACAAAACATGTTGTTATTAATTAGAACTATAGTCTTATATTGTTAGAGGATATAAAGTCACACAGAATGATAATAAAGGGATCGTAATAGTTTCTATTTAACAAATACGACACTCGTATATTGTGACAACCGTTATATTCGACAGCCGGCTTACCTTCGCCGGTATTTTTAAACAAAGACAAACCTTTAATTTTTAAAAGAGGCTCATGTTAGCGTGTACGTACCAATGACAGCGGTGGGCTGAACACAGCAGTGGACGTCTTTCAGCTGAAATGATGATGATGGTTCATGTTGATTTTTTATGTCTTTATCTTAAAATACATGTCCTCGTAGTATTACAACTGCGTCTGCAGTAAAAGTAAATTTTCGAAACTATGACAGTAAAAGATTAAGTTTTGTTTGTTGAGTTTCGGTTTTTCGGTTGCACCAGTTTGTTTTGAGTTTGGAAATAGTTGGAGATCTCCACATGTGGATGGAGTTCCGTGTGTAGCCGCACGTTGTGAGCAACTGAGCACTTAGTTTGTTTGCTAAACAATAAATTGCTTGAAATTGCTAAATTACCTAGATGTTTACAGCAGCTCCACTTTTTTACAAGCTTTTATTTAACTTGCCCTATTTGTTTGGGTCAACTTGGACGTCGAATTTAACCTACTACAAGGAATAAGGAATAAACGAGATATAATTATATTTGATTTAAATTAACCTTATCTCTATTACTGCAGTAGTAGCTGTAATCGTTAGACTTAATATTTATCTTATATATTTTTTTAAGAGAAGGATTTTTTGGAGTTTACTGAAGTATGGAGAACACTCAAATCAAATGCTCGCACAAATTCGAGAACCAAAGCTAGTTTTTATAAATTCGACGTCTGAGTGCTTTGCTACGATGGCGTAGAGGTGCTACGAGCCTACATCTGTAGACGCTACGGAGTGCTACGCTAAGAAAGGATTTAAGTAAGGCTAAAACAAATTAAACTAAACTCTTGAATTTGTCAAGTACCCTTATTTGTTAATCTGATAAACTGTTTTTTCGTCTTGAGATGCTTAATAATGGATATATTATTAAATACCTATAGCGGTCGTAATTTTTTTATGAAAGTCACACCTAAATGCATGGTGACATAACTTTCTCCTTTCTACAGAGAACTTAGGTTATTTATGATTAGATTAGACCTTGTTAAGGGTGTCTTTCCATCAGAGATGTGCTATCACTGCTATCAGATAGATGGTTATACGACACCAGATGAGAATGCAATTATTATTTATTTTTATTAGCAGTTACGTCTGCTCACCGACGAAACCTTTTCACCGGAAAACTTTTTCGCTTTTAAATCTTAGTTTTGAGAATGCAATTCTCATTATTTGACACTCAATGAGAATTTTTGTTAAAGAGACGATGGCAAGAGATCGGATGGTATTAGTTTGATTAAAGGTCGATTCATATGTACAGACACTGAGCGGAGCGTGTCAGACACGCGTCGTATCAGACACCGACAAAATATTCTTTACGCATACTGGCCGGGCACGTAATAGAAACTGTATAGAAGAATATTATTTTGTCTACCGCGTCACGTGTCTGACACGCTCGGTGTCTGTAGGTATGAATCGACCTTTAATCGATGGGTCGAGTGCTGGTATAGGACGCTGCCTCCTTTCTATCTCCATGGAACTTGCAATAGAGCTGGTGCAGCTTTTAAGGCGGCCCGATACGACTTTCTCTTTCAACTGGTCAAAATAGTTCAGTCTTGGCCTTCCTCTGACTCGTCTTCCTTCTATTTTTCCTTCCAGCAGATTTTAAAAAAATGGTCGTGTCGTATCAAGTGAAATAGGTTTCTCGCTAATTCCAGCAAAACTAACTACAGCCACTCCGCAGACAAAGAGATACCGTGTTGTGTAAAATTACGTTTGCGATACAGTTAAAAATGCTTGATGAATGAGACATGGTGCCAGCACGGAACAAACCGCCCTCACGTACCGACGCAGTGTGCTTACATTGCCGATGTAGTATTAAAGTCACTAATTTATTAAAAATATTTGATCTTGAATTAGTTCATTTGAATGGACGAGACCCGAAAATGTCGCAGCAAGACGTGAAAGTTATCATACGCTATCCTAGTCGTTTCAAGGTAGTTTAATTCAAATGTATGTATAGGTAAGCGGGAATTGCAATCGGGTTGGAGGTAACTCTGAAATGGGTATATTATTTTATTACAGTAAGTACCCTTTTCATTGTTCTTTACTTTAAAATAATTGTAAAAACATAACGGAACACGTCAAACCAAATTAATATGTAAACCTGGTAACGGTCAAATTACTATTAATGCATTTACATGGCCGCTAACATCTCGAACAATCTATTATTGTATCTTTTCCTGTCAATTGTATTTCCTGTGTATCGAATATGTGTAAATAAACATCTCTCTCTCTCTCTCTCTCTCTCTCTCTCTCTCACTCTCTCTCTCTCTCTCTCTCTCTCTCTCTCTCTCTCTCTCTCTCTCTCTCTCTCTATCTTGCCATATCTCTCGGAACCGAATGGTTCGGAATTCGTGCCCATCGGTCCGGATGCATTCGGCAGATATGTCAGAAATAATCCGTTAAGCCAGGGTTAAGAATGACAGTTCCATACAACCTGAGTTAGCATTTAATTTTGAGTTATAAGGTTTATCTTAGTCTGCGTAATCCCGTTTAAGGGTGAGTAAGGGCTCCGTACAATACAAACCCGTGAGCACTGCGAGCGTATAGTAGGCACTCTGCGAAATTTTCCTCGTTCCCAGATTTATGTGTTCCGGTCGGACAGTTGGCACTGAAAAACTTAAAATATCTACGTGTACTCCGTGTTTGTAATCCAGGAGGGCTTTCGTGTTTCATCGCTGCAAAGTTTCATTTGAGAATTCAAATAAAAGCGTACAAGGAACAGGATAAATGGGGTCAAAACAAATTATTTTATCACCTTCTTTTTCTTTCACTTGGGATGTGAGTCGTGTGTTCCAAGGTGATACACATTTTTTTGTTCGCGTCTCTCCTGTGGACAAGGCAAAAGTTAAGGGTCTACAGCCAATATTTGTTAATATTTGTTAACTCGTCGCTACTTTTATGTCCACAGGACAGAACATTTTTGTTTCTTACAGCGTATATGACCCTCTAGCGTTATGTTTCCCGTTCTCATTTAGGAGGGGAAACTAACGTTTGAGTTGGCGCATACTAGGCAACAACGTCTAACACAGGCTACGTAAGTCCTAAAGCCGTATTTTCTAACGCGCGGGCGCTTACTCTCGCATTCACTATTTCTTTCTGTTAAACGGTATAAGATGGTGATAGCAATGGCAAGCGCCCGCGCGTTAGACAATAACGGCGTCAGGTAAGGTAAACGTACCAATGCTCGACACCTCAACGCCCAGTAGATGACACCCATCTGTCACCTCTCTTACTATGACATAAGATTGAAGGTGCCAGGTATTGGTTATTGGTGGTACCTTACCAAACAATAGCAAGATACTTGTTTCAACTGTGACAAAATCATTTTAATATAGTCTTTGTACTATTAACGCGTTTGATCTTTTTGACATTCATTATTGAGCCTGTATGTCCACATCTAAAAATTTCTGGATATTGACTCTACCTTACAAATATTTAAATGATTATCCATTAATCATATGCGTGTTGAACGTCGCTTTAATATATTCAGTTGTAAGGGCAAAAAACTTTTTCATCTAAGATAATGCACAGTGGTGAAGGCAAATAAATAGCATACGCCCAAGCTGTCAACCGGAGCAAGATAAATTTAAGTCAAAGCCTGTACTGTTCATGGCCAGTATTGATACTGCTTATCCGGCATCTCTGTTAGGAAATCCAGTTGCTCCCATGTTTGCTGGTTGACACAGAGAATGAATGTATGGGTTTTCGATAAGCTTGTACGTATGTGAGACTTGTAAAGTAGAAAGGTGTCCTTTGAACGGTATATTGTGAGGTACTTTCCCGAAAGCCTAAGACTATGTATTACGACAGCTAGATTGATGACTTTACTTGAGACACTTTAAAACGTTCCTCAGTATAAATGTCATAATGATTTAGGTACCGTAAAACGGGATCACTATGCTTTGCCCGGACTTTGAAAGGAATTTGACGACGATCTCACTCATTTTTATTTGCGAAGTGTTCATTCTTTTCGTCTATTTTTTGTCCACATGTCAAAAACTCCCGTCGTATGGTCAATACCGTTTTATATCAATTTCAAAATTATCGAAGTACCTACCCCATCTTTATCCGTTTTACCGTAAGTAGACTCATCCAAAGTCTCTTGCCTATGGATATTATTTAACCCTAGACAAATTTTGGGATAAAAAATATCCCTAAATGTGGTAAAAACATGTACTACAAAAAAAACAAAACACTACTAAGTACGAGGGGCGTTCAATATAAAGTGAGAATGAGATGCAAACTCTTTCAATATTAGGAAATTAAATACTGGCCGGTAAAGCTAATCTATCTAGCTGATTGCTATGAAAAAAAACTAACTGTCTTTTGTTTAAAAAAAAATACGGTAATTTCTTTGCAATGCTATTGAGTACGTTAGCGAAAATGGAGAAAATTGAACTGCGCGCCGTTATCAAATACTTGTGTTTGAAAAATTTTTCTACGGACCAAGTCAATTTGGATTTGCGGGACACTTTAGGGTCTAATGCTCCTCCGTATTCGACAGTCGCACGTTGGTGCGCCGAATTTAGACGTGGAAGAACATCGACAAAGGACGACCCCCGCTCCGGACGCCCTACTACAGCAGTAACTGAAGAAATTGTGAAAAAAGTCGAAAACTCAGTTTTGGCGGATCGTCGTGTCACGGTTCGTTTTATTGCTGAAAATGTAAAGATTTCAACGGGGAGCGTGCATAATATTTTACATGGACGCTTGGGTATGAAAAAGGTATCTGCGCGTTGGGTACCAAGAATGCTTACTGACACGCAAAAACAAACTAGACTAGAGATTTGTCAAGAAGCTTTGAACCTGATGCAGCAAGACCGGGAACTTTTTTTGGCGCGATTTATAACAATGGACGAAACATGGCTCCATCATTACGACCCAGGAACTAAACTGCAGTCTATGACATGGAAAAGGCCATCATCTCCAACTCCGAAGAAATTCAAGGTGAGCCCATCTGCCGGTAAGGTCATGGGCTCTGTTTTTTGGGATGGTAAAGGGGTATTAGTGATTGAGTATCTCGAGCATGGAGCCACTATTACGGGCACATTATACGCCAAACAAATAGCAACATTGCGCAATGAGATCCGCGAAAAACGGCGAGGTAAACTCTCGAAAGTTGTGCTGTTCCACCAGGACAATGCCCCGGCACACAAGTCCGCCGTTGCAATGGCTGCAATTCGTGATGCTGGGTTCGATATCCTTAAGCATCCTCCGTATTCACCAGATCTCGCTCCCAGTGATTTCTACCTATTTCCGAGATTGAAACAATACCTGAGAGGCCAGAAATTTGAAGACGACGACGCGGTAGTCGCTGCAGTACAAGATTTTTTAAGTACTCAAGATGAGACCTTTTTTAAAAATGAAATTTTAAGTTTAGAAAAAAGATATACTAAGTGTATTATGCTAAAAGGTGACTATGTCGAAAAATAAAATTACATTTAGTAAAAGTTGTTTCTAACATACTCATTCTCACTTTTTATTGAACGCCCCTAGTATTGCGCATTTTTACAGTGTTGCTGTCGGATCTTTCTTTCGGTTTGAAAGTTCAACTTGAAGTTACCATTTAATAAAACCGAAACTCCTAAAAGCGCAACTTTCGGGATTCGTTACAAAAACCATCCATAAATTACTAGATGCCCGATCACCCAAAAAGTACTTATAAGACACTTTGTATAAAAAAATCGGTAGTTCTAACTTATTTCGATTAAACTTTTACTAAGTAAAGAAAGGTTAAGTTCCCAAATTGAAAGGTTCAGTGAAGTCTCCTCGGACTTCAATTTGCCGTGACGCAGAGGTCTTTCGGGACCTCGCCTTGCGCTTCATTTCTTTTCGGATTTTATATACCTTTATTGGCCGTTATTAATGCTCCTTTTGTAAAAAATAGTCCTCTATTCTACCTTATATTGACAATAGCCTCGCAACGAATTTATTGTTCCTATGCATTTAGGTCACTGTCGGATACAAATTTGTATAAGAACGAAGACAAAAGCTCCTATTAGCTCCGTTAAGTAAAAAACCATGTTATTTTGTTCGAAATACGGGGATGCTTGAAAATGTTTCGTGTTTCAGAGTTTCTCATTTCGAATAATAATTATATTTGTATAAATCCGACCCTTTTAATCATTGAATGTAACGCACATTGTCTTTATAACATAAAAGCATGTAAACCAAATGTAAACGAAATTCCGGTATCAAAATAACAAGTAATACTCGTACATTCATGAAAGTAGTTTTAGTATTCCAGAGTGACCAAGTCATTTTATAACCTAATAGAAAAGTAGAGTCCCTTGAGGTACTAAAAGCGGTTATTATTATACGTAATAGAGGGAGGGTCCCGGGTAACGGTGCGGAAGGATAGATTAAACGTATTAGTATACACGGCGCATTCTATACTTACCAGGGCACCATACTCGGACGAGGGTTGTAAGGCGCACGTGACGGAAACTATTTTGTTTGAGAACCTCTGAATATCACGATATGAAAGGGTACGTTTTTTCATGGAGCTCATAAGTCTGAGCGTAGGAGATAATTAATGTTTCATCCGACGTGTTATTTTGAACTAAGATTTATTTTTCACTGCAAGTAGAGAGATTCTTGTAAGTTAGTATTATGTTTGCAAGCTGAAATCTAATGGGAATCATGTTAAAAGACGTTTTAGCCAATTCGTAAATATTAAGTCAGAATAAGTAGGTATGTATAGACCGTGGCAGACGACTAACCCGTCAGAACTAAAACATATATAGATTCATCAGGTTATTGCAAGCCTAAAATGTAGTTTAAAGTCAGGTTGCTTTGAAATGAAATGAAATGAAATGAATATTTTATTTGTTAATGGTGGGTTTACATAAAGGTCGTAAAATTATGTAGTCGTAAGATCGCCACATTATGCCACCAAACTGACGTACAAATTTATAATTAATTACATTTATTTAATTTTAATATTATTAATTGTGTTACAGAAACCAACAAACATTAACTACTTATCAAAGAACTCTCGTAAACTATAAAAACATTTATCACTCAACCATTGCATCACCAGTTTTTTAAATGACTTTAAATTCTTATCTCTAAAAACATCAGGCAGTTTATTATAAATATTAATACACATAACATAGCTATTTTTAGATGACAATGCCCGCTTTACAGGTGGTTTATATAGTCTATATTTATATTGCGACCTAACCTTACGTGAGCTCATGTCTTGTGTTTCCGTGAACTGGTTCTTATATTTATGGACAAACATACAGACTTCCAATATATATAGGCAAGGAACTGTCATAATATTATAATCAGTGAAGTAAGGTCGACACGATCCTCTCCGCCCAATTCCAAAAATAGCTCTGATGCAGCGTTTTTGAGCAATGAAAAGTTGGTCCATTTTTGTACAGTTACCCCATATTACTATCCCGTATCGCATCGTAGAACTAACGTAGCCGTGGTATGCCATTAAAGCAGCTTGTAAAGAGACTGTCTGCCTAATTCGTCTTATGGCATACACGAAACTGTTTACTTTGGAGCAGACTTTATCCACGTGCTCTTTCCATTTACAGTTACAGTCAATAATGATTCCTAAAAATTTCGTATGTTTTACTTCTTCAATAGGATCGTTATTGTATCGGACATCTAAAGTTTGTGATTTATGGCGATCTGTATGAAATTGAATATAATTAGTTTTCTTAATGTTAACCTTGAGGTTGTTAATTTCTAACCAGTCAATTGTTAAAGCTAATGTCGTATTTATATCATTATTGTATGTCAGTAAATCATTACATTTTATTATAATTGACGTGTCATCTGCAAATAAAATACATTTGTGGGGTAAATGGCATGGCAAATCATTAATGTACATTAAAAATAGCAATGGTCCTAAAATACTGCCTTGAGGCACCCCGTAATCATTAATAACATATGAAGAACGACACTTTGGCTTATTTTAGGAGATATTTAATATTTAAAAAAAATCTGCAGTGCAACGTGCCCTAATGTTAAGTAACGTTGCCACTCTCCAATCCTAAAATACTACAATCCAATCCTAATATACTTTTGATTGGTATGTCATTTGTCTATTAACCGAAACGGTAAAATGTTAAAAAAAAATTATTAATCATATTCTGGACTGAAATTTTTTAGTCAACCCGCTTGCAATATATTTATTAGCATATTTAATTTAATATAAAATACTTTTCATCCATTAACCAGCTCGGTGAAGGTAGTTGTATACTCGGATCCTAGGCTAACTATGAATAATTTAACCTGATACTATGTTTAGCATCTTTTTTATTTCGTTTTTTTTTTTGTGTTATTGCCTCTCTGTTGTAAGTATCAGTTACAAGAAGTATGAGCCAAATTGCGACACAAAAAGCCGATAATTTATTCTCACAAACTTAAAAAAAATCTTAACAATAATTTGGATTGTTTTTCAAAGCAAAAGAACTCAAGTCGTTAGACCAAGGATACATGTCTGACATATAAATTACGTTTCAAAGCCTACGGCTAGATTCGCCTCATTCCGCTTTACTTATTCATAATATCTGAATATAATATAGACATTTCAAGCTATAAATACGAAAGAAAGTGACATTCGTATCCTTCTAAATTAACGTCACAAAATTCCACAATATTTATACCTTCGTATCAAATATGTATACTTATAAATATCGTAATTTGCCTTCGCGGCATCGAGATCAAAATGAATTATGACACCATAAAAGAAATCCAAACGCAACTCTAGTAAAATAAAAACAGTGCAAAATTTGGTTTTAGCTGCTTTAAAACAAATACATAGAGTTAGTAGAAGTGACGTCATAATTAGCAAGTGCCGTACAAAATCTTTGGGAAAATCGTGTTTTGACTGCTCATAAAAAGTACGTCTGTTGATTGGTGGAATCAATATTCCTATTTTTTTTAATACGATTACATTATTATAGATTAGATTTAAATATACTATACTTCCAACCCACAGTAAGATAGTGAATATCTACAATTATGCTGGAATTCAATCAAAGGACGTACTTGCATTTTTTATGGTAACCTACCTACGTCAAAGATAAAACAACTTACAATGACTTGTTTTTTATTCTAACGGAAGTTGACGTACTAATAAGGCTAATAAAACGTTGTTAGTACTCATTTACACGTTGCCAGTAGCACCGTGTCAAGTAGTTTTACACTGCGGCGCTCGATCGATCACTTGTAACTCATCCATTAGCCCCACGGCCCAGCAAGGTAATACCTACTACTAGCATCTCAATATTATATACTTGCCTTTATGCTTTGTTCCTATGTATGTACTGCTATTGTATTTGCAACTGAATACGGTAGTTTCTAAATCACTCGGCTAATGTTACACTGAGCCCCATCCCATTCACTACGTCCATTGCGTTGTGAAAAATATCGTTAATTTATGCTGTTCGCTGCGCCTGGCAACTCCAATGCAGTTGATCCGATTTAAATTTTAAAAACATATCGGATTCTGCGGCACTGTCCAATAGGAGAACGGATTGACGATTCCTGCCGCATTGTTGATTGCCGTGCCGGACCGCAATATCCCAGTAGAGCGGGTTTTAGCTTAATATTATTAAAGTAGATAGATACAGAAACACAGCACACAGGACAGGAGGAGGAAGAGAAAAGTGTTTCTCTTGTTAAACTGTTCATGTTTTTATGTAGATACAATGAGGTGTTTTACATACATTACATATTATCAACTGTGGAGACCTGGTCAGGACCAACTCAAAAAATTATACTAGTGTTTCGTAGCGGTCACCGGTAAAATTAGTGTTTTTCGTGGGACACTCCATTAATATTCCTTGAAAAAATATTTTTTTTAAATAGATATATTTAACCAACTTATTAGCTTAGCTTCCTACACTAATTAAGTAAAAATAATACATTATGCCTGAACTAGGAAATTCCTCTTTCAAGTGTAAAAGGGACTTTAAGAACTAAATTAAATATTTAGTCACATGCAAAATACAGGATAGAAAGAAATTAAGAGATGTACAGGGAACGTGCACATAGACGGTGCTGCCAACTGGTGCCATCAATTTGAATGTTTTACCCTGATATTTTACTGTCCGCATAGTGTCTCTTCTGTCGCATTAGTGCTGCATTAATTATTACCTCTAAGTACAGTAAAAACAGCGGTTTAAGTATGAATAGGTAATAAACATACAGAGTTACTTTCGTATTTATAATATTAGTAAGAAAATAAGGATAGCGAACGTGCAGTACCTAATGCAGCACTAATGCGACAGAAGAGACATTATGCGGGCAGTAAAATATCAGGGTAAAATATTCAAATTGATGGCATATATAGTATATATTACAAATTATTAAAGTCCCATTATCTACGTAGATAATATTTACGAGAGACATGGGCGTTTTTTGTATGAAATAACTGAAAAATTACACCAACCCTGAAAACAACACACTCTTTTGTATGGTCAGTCGTGTAAAAAGCAACTCAAGGTTAAAATGTTTTTAATTACAAATTGCTAAGAATCGCCACCTCATTCATCTCAAGATACTTAAGTAAGGCACCCTATATGTGCGTTCTAACAAAGGTTGCCTACTTAATTGCTTAACATAACACGTAATACTTCATTAGTTCAATTCTAGCTAGAACTAACCATTCTGGTAACATAAGAGGCTTAGGCTTAAACTTACCTGCAGCAATGGACCATTACAGTAAACTTTGTGACAAATATAAGAATAGTAATATGTTTAAGTGAAGTAAAGGGTGATAAATGAAGAGTTTTCTACAGATAACAAGTTTCGCTCAAATTCTAAATCGCGCTAATTATCTACTATTAAATAAAGGTCAGTAATGATCTACACCTTTTAACCCGAAATAGTCTAATTTTGAGTTTCAGGTTACTAGGAACAAAAACAATAAACAACTCACTCAATGAAGGGTCTGCCCTCAGCGTCTATAAAGGTGCTTCTCCACTAGAGATACGTTGCTATGGATGCGTTTGATATCCAACAATCATTTTCATTGGTCCACAGCATAGCACTTTTGGAAGCAGGTACAACTAAGCGGTGTTTCTGGATCATCTCTGGATCCCTCCAACGGCTACAGGTACGTATCAAAATCTTCTTCTTGCGGTGCCTCTCCACTACTGGAGGTTGGCTGTCAGCTCCGCATATCTCTCCTTATCTCTCGCCAGAGAAAACAGTTCTTCCACACTGGCGATACCGGTCCACTCTCTGATGTTTCGGAGCCACGATTTCTTCCTTCTTCCGACGCGTCTTTTCCCCTCAATTTTCCCCATCATTATTATCTGGAGTAGATGATAACGCTCATGCCTTAATACATGCCCTAGATAGGCTACCGTATCAAAATACATAAAGTTTAAAAGGAATAATGGACAAAATACATAATGATATTTGATATAATGCAATTTTCTTGGGAATTCTCAACCTGACAGGATTTTTATTTAATAAACCTAAACTAACATACAAATCCGTAGATGCGATAAAAAAAAGTATGTCCAAAAGTTTCATGGAAAATTACATTATATCAAATGACCATTATGTATTTTTCATTATTATTTTTAAACTTTATGTATTTTGATACGTTCCCCTTAAAAGCACATCTCTGGTGGAAGGCATCCTAAGGGTTGAGGTCAAACTTTCCAAAGAGTACAGTTTGCTTACATATACCTTGATGAATGTATCTAATAAATGTGTTGGCCGTTTTAGTGTTCCTAAAACTTGGCTAAGATACGATGCGTATTAACCATAGAACTATTATTAAGAGAAATATAAATGCTATTGTATGTATTTTTTTTTTACACGCTTTATATTAGCTTCACCTGTATGTTTGTTTGTATGTATGTTTGTTTGTAACCGACTCCTTAGGGCGCGATTTTAACCCATTTCCCGGTTTCCGATTGAGCTGAAATTTTGCACATATGTGTAAATTGGATGACAATGCAATATTATTGTAACATAGAGCTGATCTGATGATGGAGCTGGATGGTGGCCATAGGAACTATGTAATAAAACAACACAATCCCGTCGAGTTTGGGCTCGTTTGATTCGTCTTGACGAGCACTTTGATCCCATATGGTAACCAGGGTCTGATGATGGAGCTGGAAGATGGCCAAAAGGCACTCCACAATAAAACGAAACAACCCCATCGAGTTTGGGCTCGTTTGATTCGTTTTGACGAGTACTTTGGTCCTAGATGGTAACAAGAGTCTGATGATGGAGCTGGAAGGGGGGTAGGTGGCGGGTTGGGGGGGAATGGGGTATGGGGTAAGGGGGTCGGGGGTTTAGAGGGTTGGGGGTTAGGGTGTGGCGGTTGGGGTTAGGGGATGGGGGGGGGTTTACGGGAAATAGGGTGGGGGTGTTGGGGGGTTCGGGGGTAAGTGATTTTGGGGGGTTGTGGGAAATGGGGAGGGGGTAAGAGGCCTAGATGGTAACAAGGGTTTGATGATGGAACTGGAAGGGGGGCGGTAGGTGGCGGGGTGGGTGGTGTGGAAGGGGTGGGGTGGGGGGGCAGGTGGCGGGTGGGGGGAGTGGGGGTGGGGGGAGGGGGGGTTTCCGGGGGTATGGGGGTTCGGTGTTAGGGGGGTTGGGTTTAGGTGGTTCGGGGGTTTGTAAAATGAGGAGGGGGGTAAGGGTGTGGGGTTTGGGGGGTTTGGGGAAATGGGGTGGGGGATGTTGGGGGGTTGGGTTTAGGGGGTTTGGGGGTTGTAGGTGAGGGGGTAAAGTTAGAAAGAAAAAAAATGCAACTAAAAAATAGAAAATAAATAATAGTTTAAAAAAACTAAAAAACACGCTTTCAAAAATAAAAAATAAATTTTAATAAATTTCAATTCACTATTCTTATAGTGCAGTAAAAAATCTTAATAAGCAATTATTATATTGTTATATCCAGATCAAAATTTGTAAACAATTCTAAATATTGATAAAATAAATAATAATAGTTTAAAATATTTTATTGTAAAAAAAGCGTGGGGTGCTTTTTAAGATGTTATCAAAATGATAATCCTTGACAATTGACACCATGCACCCCACGCTTTTTTTACAATAAAATATTTTAAACTATTATTATTTATTTTATCAATATTTAGAATTGTTTACAAATTTTGATCTGGATATAACAATATAATAATTGCTTATTAAGATTTCTTACTGCACTATAAGAATAGTGAATTGAAATTTATTAAAATTTATTTTTTATTTTTTAAAGCGTGTTTTTTAGTTTTTTTTAATTTTTTACAATCAATGTCACAAATTTTCGCCTCTCCCGCTGTCAACGAGTTCATTCGCGTTTTCATGGATTTTAGTACAGAAGGTAAATGTCCCTGTGCTCAACACTGACCCAATACATAGAACCACACCCCACTTAACGGCAACATTGTATACATGTGTAAGATCCATTATAGAGAACCGGTATTTTTCGGTGCTTCATCATCATCATCAGCTTATACTGGTATTTTTCATTTACCGATTCTCTGGAACCGAAACGGAGAAAACCTATAAATACCGATGTTAAAGGTATTTTCACCTCAGCACCTCAAACAGGCAGGTTTTGCTACTAAAAAACAGTGAGCAAAATCCGATTTTGCTCACTGCGTGAGACAAAGTAGCTTTTTAATTATTTTTTTTAAAAGTCAAAGACAATGATGGGTCTGCTTACTGAATTCGAAAGATTTGAACTTCAGTTTGATCTGTCACTTTCATTTCGATACGAAAAGAGCGAGAGATAAGATCAAATCGATTCGAATTTCGATTTCAAATTCTATCCTAGTCGACCTAAAAATAAACGAACGATTGAACGTTCGGATACTCATAATAAGTTCTTAACCTTAAAATTGTAATTCGTCTGTTAAGGTTTTAAATTAAATTATTGTAGGTACTTTTTTAATAATTGGATTATATTTTTATATAATCAAATTAAAAGTAAAAATGTTGTTGAAAACAAAGTTTAAACATATATCTATATAATTATTAATAATTTTAACAATCTTGAACATCGTGGTAAATACAGCGGATGCAGCATCGGAACGCAGCGGGTGTAGTATCGGAACGCATCTTTAAAAAATTAGCGGGATTAAATTTTAATTCTTTTCTTCTGTTTCTCTAGCTACAGAGTTCGATATCTATGAGTTTGCTACACGATCAGAGGCAATTTGGAAATTATTAGAATAGTAATAAGTACTTATTTAATACATTTTTGAATATGATATGAGTGAATTGAGTGAGTCCAGTGACGAAGTCAACAATTGAACACCAGACGAATTAATGGAGTAATACATAATGCAGAGTAAGTTTCTTACTTGAAAAGTCTCGCGAAAAATATTTAAATGCTTATGATATTTTTAAACAATGCAAACACTTTTTCGGAGACTGTACCTATTGTTATATATATAATATGAAGTATTTACTCAATGTTGAAAACCACAACAAAGACAAAAAGACGACGTTCATATACCTTTAATAATTTATTATGTTCTCGCTGCTGAGGTGAAAAGTTGTATGTGTCACACGAGACCAAAGTTTTTTTGCATCTCGTGTATTTGAATCACTCGCGCACTCAGAATTCTAACTTAGAATCACTCGCTAAACGCTCGTGATTCAATTATAGAATCCTTCGCTAACTCGTAATTCAAAATCAGCACTCGCAGTAAAAAACAACTTTGCTCTCTTGTTGCACAAATAACTATTTTGGTACTGATTCCTAGCACAGTGTAAAATAGATTGCCATAATATTAAGTAGGTAGGTAGTCCGCCTGTTTTGCAATGTCAGCACGCTATACATATAAGGGCGCAGGCTGAAAACCAGCGCGGTGATGAGTAATCCTTACCGCACATGCTGAGCCTGAGCCTTTTTAACCGACTTCAAAAAAAGGAGGAGGTTCTCAATTCGGTTGTATGTTCTTTTTTTTTTTTTTTTTTTTAACGTGTGTTACCTCAGAACTCCGTCATTTATGAACCGATTTGGAAAATTCTTTCGTTGTTTGAAAGCATATGCTTCAAGGTTGGTCCCGTTGTTACCGGAATCCAGTTCTGATGATGGGATCCATGAGGAATTGAAAGAACTCTTCAAAAGTTCAAGGGAAATGTAAAGCGATTTTAGTATTTTCAGTGACAAATCGAGCATTTGCATTCATAAAGTGTCATTTGGTAAACTAGATCTGATGAAGAAGACCGCAGATGGCCAACGGAACTCCTCAACGGGTCAAATCTTGCAAGTTGAATTTGACTCACTTCCCGGTTTCTGATTGATTTCATATTTTACATGCATGTGTAAATCAGGTGACAATGCAATATTATTGTGACATGGAGCTAATCTGATGATGGAGTTGGAAGGTGGCCATAGAAACTCTGTAATAAAACAACACAACCCCGTCGAGTTTGGGTTCATTTGAAACGTCTTGACGAGCACTTTGATCCCAGATGGTAACCAGGGTCTGATGATGGAGCTGGAAGGTGGCCAAAGTCACTCCATAAAGTAACGGCACTTACCCCATCGAGTACGGACTCATTTGACTCGTCTCAACGAGTACTTTGGTCCTAGATGGTAACCAGGGTCTGACAATGAAGTTGGATGGTGACCATAAGAACTCCGTAGTAAAACGACATAACCCCATCAAGTTTGGTCTCGTTTGATTTGTCTTGATAAGTACTTTGGTAACCAGAGGCAAAAAGTACAGTCAGTAAAGAGTGCCAGTCCAGGCCATTAGCAACAACTAAAAAGAAAAAAAATAAAAATTTTTAAATAAAAAATAAAACCGCCTTCAAAAAACACCCAAAAAAAACTTGGAAATAAAAAAAAATTAAATAAAAAATAAAACCTCCTTCAAAAAACCCCCAAAAAAACATAAAATAATAATTGATTGAGCCGACCACAATAAGCATGAAAATATCTTTCTACTAATCTGTTTGAAGTTGGTGCCTCAGCACGAGCCAGCAGGAGTGTAGAAGCCCTATAATAGGTATGTAGGTAAGTTAGATTACTAGGTCCACTCCTGCTGGCTCGTGCTGAGGCACCAACTTCAAACAGATTAGTAGAAAGATATTTTCATGCTTATTGTGGTCGGTTCAATCAATTATTATTTTATGTTTTTTTGGGGGTTTTTTGAAGGAGGTTTTATTTTTTATTTTGCCACATAATTTTGTGTATTTTTCTTTTTTTTTATGGGATATAAATGGTTTTTTTTTATTTTTTTTTTTAGTGTAGTTACCCAATTTCAACATTCATAATCCAAATAATTACCCCTGCAATACAGAAGTCAACAGAGTAGTTCAATTATTATTATATCTGCTATCTTAACAACACACATCTCAGCGGTAATACCCATATCGAGGTCACAGTTGCAGCCATTTTATTTTTCACATTATTCTTCCGCTTTCATAACGTAAACTATTTGTTTTTCCTAAAGCGCAGTGCACCGCACACGAAATACGAATTCGTACATTTATTCATGGCGTTGCAAGTTAGCCACTTCACTTGCCGCTTTGTTTCAGGCAGCAAATGGAAGAATGTAACATAGCCTTATATCAGGCCGGGGGTGCACGTGCAACGTGCTCCCTTTCTACCAGTTAGTGGAATGTCACTATGTGTTTCAATGAGCATTAGTATTCCTCTCACTGTCAATAAAACACCTGCCTATCCATTGCCATCTGTCTAAGTGTGTAATTTTCGATAGAGTTGGGTAAAATTTATCTATTTACGAATAACCACAAAGATAACGAAATAATCTTTCATTTGTTATTTTGAATTCATCTAAACGAGTTTTATTCTTATCTAGATATGTAAATGATGAGTTAAGCTTTTGGACAAAAAAGGGGCCAAGAGCGTGTTGGACTTAATTTCAAATGATTTTATTTAAAATAAATAACTAGGTAAGAAACTATTTAAATAAAACCTAACTCTGCTTTTCTAAAATAAAAATACGTAAAATACATTTCTATTTTTTTAATGGATGTTTCCTAATTCGTCTGTATATATTTTTTTGCCAATACAATAAACAGCACTGATGCATTTGTCAAACAAATAATACACACAATCTTATTTAGAACTCAAAATCCCAGCACTGTCACGTCATACTTTTAAACGGCGTTCGTTCCCCTTTTTTTCTAGCCTATAAGTGTCCAACTGCTGGGCAAAAGCCTCCTCTCTGGTTCTCCATTGCTCCATTTTTTATCTGTATTTATTATCGACCTTGGATCAATAAATCAACCTGTCAGTTTCAACGGGACTTTCACTTTAGAAACCTAACAACCATGGAAATGTATATTTGCAAAGACTCGAACAGAGGGACATGCATGTCCTCTGTAGCACACCGCCGGAACCTATGATGATGATGATGTATGGGGACGCCTTGCTGAGTCAGGCGGGCTGTCGATCGTTTGCACAGTCATTCAGCCCAGTTCCCCGTGGTTGGAGCCGACAGGTTACTGTCCCAGCAGCGCTCCCACACAGCAATTCTCCTCGAATCTTCTCGTTCTCCTGCTGAACAAAAGAACATCTTTGAGACAGACATCCTTTAGCTCCTCCTCCCTCAGCTCGTCACTCCCGAATACATCACGCCTCGCTGCCGCGTACATGACACACTCGGTTAGGACGTGCTCACTCGTTTCCTCCTTCCCACAATGTGGACAGGAGGGGTCACTTTTTATACCTATTACGCTTAAGTGCCTATTTAACAAGTTATGGCCAGTAATTATGCCAGTTATAGTTCTTAAGCTACTCTTACCTAGATTTAGGAGATACCTAGTTCTTCTGTGGTTTATGCCATCCAGCATCATCTTCGATTGTCTGCACCCTACAGCCTGTTTCCACTCACTGTTTGCTTCCTGTTCCTTCATTCTATCTATAACCCCCTTGGTGACTTCTGCAGACATTGGAAGTACCGGTTCAGGACCTATGAATCCCGTATCCGCTCCCTCCCTTGCCAGCTCATCAGCCTTCTCGTTACCTGTCACTCCCTGATGTCCTGGGACCCAGGCCACCGTAACCTTCGTACTCTCTCCTAGTTTATTAAGTGCATCTCTACACTCTCTTACCAAAGAGGAGTTAACTGTCGGCTTGTTTAATGCCTTTAGCGCTGCTTGACTATCAGAGTAAATCACCACTGTTCCTACACCTCGATAGTCACCCAGTTTTGCTTGTATAATCTGAGCGCACTTCAACACTGCGCACACTTCAGCCTGAAACACACTGGCATATCTGCCTAATGGTATAGCCTCTCGAACATTCATCTTGGGTATTATTATACCTGCTCCCGCAAGTTGGGACGTTTTCTTCCTTGATCCATCCGTAAAACAAATTGTAGTCGGATATTCAAGGTCTACCTTCCAATCATCTCTCTCTCCTATATGGATTCTGTATTTCTTATCGAAAACCCTCTGTTTCTTAATTAAGTCGTTATTCTGTGCTAGCATTCCTAGCTTTAATAACGCCTCCTTTTGTATAAGTGCATGTTTCTTGTCTGTGAAGTTCCCCCTCCACTCCTCACATGCCCTCATTCTAAACCATTGTTCCATGGCCCTCTTCTCTATTTCCAGATGAAGTGCCTTCAGTCCTAGCATAACTTCCATGGCATGCGTTGGGGTTGTTCTCATTGCCCCTGTTATCATCAGGCATGCCAATCTTTGAACTTTATTCAGTTCCTTTTGATACTCCTTAATACGGGCCCTATGCCACCATATCACAGCACCATACAGCAGCCTTGGTAATATGACCGCCTTATACATCCAGTTTATCATCCGGGGTTTTAGTCCCCACTTCTTTCCAACCGCCCTTCTGCATTGACACAGTGTTCTTATTGCCTTTGCGGCCTGCTCCTTTATGTGTGTCTTGTATCTGAGGTTTGTATCAATTGTCACTCCCAGATACTTAATTTCTTTCACCAATTCAAGATTCTCACCTTTTACGCTTATTGGCCTCATATCGCCTATCTTCCTTTTGTTGGTAAATAATATCAACTTCGTCTTTGTAGGATTTAGATCTAATCCTCTCTCCCTGCACCACTCTAACGTCTGTGACAGTCCTTTTACCATTATGTCTCTGACGATGTTAAGAACCATGCCTTGTACCAATAGCACACCATCATCAGAGTATGCTTGCATATAGAGTCCTCCTTTGTTTAGCTTTTTAATCAGCGAGTCCAGCAGTAGACACCACATAAGGGGGGACTGTCATCCCCCCTGTGGGAATCCCCTACGAGGTCTGATTCTTTTCGTAGATCCGCCCAGTTGGGCCATTACTGCCCTTCCTCTGAGCATCCTCGAGATCCATCTTCCTATAATCTGACTAATTCCTTCTCTCACGAAACTTTCTTCAACCGCGATATACGTTGCTTTATCGAATGCCCCCTCCACATCGAAGAAGCATCCTAGCATGTATTGCTTGGCTTCCAGTGCCCTTTCCACTCTAACCGTTAGATTGTGCAAAGCCGTCTCCGTTGACTTCCCTGCTACATAGGCATGTTGATTACCATGTAGCGGTCTGCCACTACTTTCTATTCCTTTTCTTACGTGTATGTCTATCATCTTTTCTAGTGTTTTTAACACAAAGGATGATAGACTAATGCTTCTGAACGCCTTCGCATCCTGGTACGTTTTCTTACCCGGTTTTGGCAGAAAGACTGCTCTAACCTCTCTCCATTCCTTCGGAATGTATCCCATTGCTATGCTTCCCTGATATAGTGCTATCAAATTATCTCTAATGCACTTAAAGCCTTTCTGAAGAAGCACCGGGATTACACCATCTGGGCCCGCCGCTTTGAAAGGGGCGAAGGATCTAATTGCCCATTCCAATCTTTCCTCCGTTACCACCTCCTCAGCCTGTACCCAGTCATGCATACCTCCCTCCACTTCTTCATCCTCTATCACCTCATCTACGCAGTCTGGGAAATGCGCTTTAAGCATGATCTCCAGAACCTTATCAGGCTCAGTGACCATGTCCTCACCCACCCTCAGACTTCCTAGTTGACACGTTCGTTCGCCAGCTAGCAGCTTCATTATCCGTGCCCCCTCAGAATAAGTTTGTATTTCCTCCGTATAGGTTCTCCAGCACTTGAGACTCGACTGTTCCCTCATCCTGGTGTACCTATTCCTCTTAACCCTATACATGTCCCAGCTTTGGGTATCATTCTTCTTAATGGCAACCCTCATTGCCTTCCTTGTTTCTTTCCTTACCTTCTTCAGCTCTTTATTCCACCAAGATTGCCCCTTACCAGACCTCACCTCCCTTTCAGGACATGCCTTGCAGAATGCCTCCATTACATCTGTCTTGAGTTTTGATGCGCCCCTTTCCAGGTCCTGTATACTCGCATACCTCCCAGTCATGGTCACATTCTTGCTCAGTTCCTCCTCATACTTCACCCAGTCTGTTTTCCTGGGATTCCTTATCCTAGTTTTCTCCACTAGATAGTCTATGCTGAAGAGTAACCTCCTGTGATCAGACATACTATCCTCTGTGTCCACCCTCCAGCTACTAATCTTCTCGCTTACACCCTTCGATGCCAGCGTAATATCCAATACCTCCTTCCTTGCCCTAGTTACAAAAGTGGGTACACAACCAACATTCATTATATCTAGGTCACTACTTACTATGAATTCTAGCATAGATTCCCCCCTGTCATTGGTGTCTGTGCTCCCCCACACCTCATGGTGGGCATTAGCATCGCAACCAACAACTAGGGGTATACCCTTACCTTTGTACTTCAGTACCACTTCCTCGAGTTCCTTAGTTGGTGTCCCGTCCTCACTTGGCAGATAGCAGGATGCCATTGCCACCTTGTGCCTTCTCCCATCCGCGCAGGTAAAGAAAGTCTCCACCACCACGAGATCTCTGTAACATATGGTCATTACACACCCCATATTTCTCACATCACTACTCACATATATGCATGTTCTGGGAGGTCGCTCACCATTCCTCTCGTAGTAAAGAGCTCCCCCCAGATGTCCCAGGCCTGCTACCTGATTTTTCCATACATAAGGCTCTTGTAGCAGTGCGATTTCAACTCTATTCCTCACAACAAATTGTCCCAGTTCAGACATTGCATCTTTGCAGTGTTGGAGGTTTACTTGGCATATCTTTGTTTGTGTTTTTGTGTGTATATGTTTGTTCAGTGTGTTATGTGTAAGTAGCATGATTTGTGTTATTGTATAGTGTATTTGTCCCCACACCTTCACTCGGAGAGGTCCTCCCCGGCGTCACTCACTCTCACACCTCCCGAGTGAGCGTCGTCCGATTCAGTCCCCCCCTGCTCCAGTGTGGGATCTTTAAGAGGCGGGTCAACCCTGCCCTGCTCCAAAACTCTTCTCTCCTTCGAGGACTGGGACCTAATGAGCCTAGCCCTAACCTTGGTGGCCGAGAAAAAGAGAATCCTATGATTGGACTCTCCCCATTTCTCCTCCACCAAGGCCGGCACCGAGAAGCACAGCCGTGTGCCCTTCTCCTGCTTCTCCCGGCTCACCAGGCTCCAATCCCCCCGCCGGAACCTATCACAGACCGCCAAATTAATATTTTTTCTACAAGATCAATATGCTCAAACACAATTTCAATATGTGAAAGAAAAAGATTAAAGTTACAAAAGTAGCACAAACTGATTAAATTTGATACTGGCAGCGAGTTGTCAGCAAATCCAATTCTCGTGTTCATTGAATCGCAAGTACACAGTAAAATTTAATCCCTACTGGGCGAGAAGTACAACGAACTCTAAAAGCTTTGCCACAATGTGGGTGCGGTGTGGCGTTCGCTTATCGTGATTGTATTAAGTCTCATTTAAACGGTGCGAGAAGTCTACAGCTAGTTGCGGTACATTGCCGTCATTGATCAATCATTTATGAATTTATAGTTGCGCGGCCCAGCAATGTAATGAAAATCGCACTATCTAAATGAATCTTTAGTCCCGTTCATACAGTGTGACGACTCGCATTCATTTTTACAAAACGCATTGCCTTCACGCTATACAAAAACCGCACCGCTTTTGTATTTAGTATGCTTTTTAAGGCGAAATAAAACAACCTAACGAGAAAACCTGGATACATCTGCGTAGCATTTCGATGGTGTATGTGAAGTGTCCAATGCTCTCATTGTGAGAGGGCTGCCCCAACAATGAGACTAGTATAAGCCGGAGATGATGAATAGTTGTAATTTGATGTTGTAACACTGTTGAATATGATACGATAGGTAACTACTACAGCAAGTTATCTCATCTGCTTAAGTAAGGATAATTTTAATGTATCAAGTTAAACGCGGAAGGAACAGTTCTCGCAAACATAATATCACATCACGCAGCAACTTGGAAACCTTGATGGAAGCAATATATCAACGTGTCGCTTGCCGCCAGGGAATAACATCTGAAATTGTATTATATTTTAATAGAACTAGGTCGCAAGTATAAATACGCCTCTATCAGCTACTCCAGAGTTGTCGTAATCCAATAATACGAATATATTTGCTGGTGCCAACTATTTCCAAGTAATAAAGGACCCAGATTCCCGGAGTTAGGTTAAGATATTTATTTCTAGGAGATTCAAGGTTGAGTATATTTTATAACGTCGATGGGAACTGCTCTGAAGCAGAAAATTTCCTAATATAGCTACGAGTCTGGGAAGCTTTGTGCAAAGCGAATTATAATCAAATCGAATTCTTGGCTAAGCAATTTATCTTGATGAAATGAATACCATCCTGATGCTGGAGAAATTCTCAAGATAGATTGCGTTCGCGTTTCTTTGAACTTTAACGGTGTGGCCGCAGTATTCATGACCCAACTTGGGTGATATTCATCAACCAATTTTGTTCACACCGTAAAAACTAATTAAAACATATTGAACACACAAGAAGAATATTTTAAGCATTCATATCCCTAAAACTATACGCGGTACTTAGCAAACAGCTGTGCATGACTCGATACAAAGTTTACAACGTCGAGAACTTTTCATCTAACTACAAGAACGTTAGCTCTATTTTCCGCTATCAGGATATTCCAATGCTGCCTAGTAAAAAAACAACTCAAACATGGAGGATAACCCGAAACTTAACAAGAACCTGGTACCGAACGAGAAGTCAAGTTATACCAGTTCTGGAAAAAATACCATGTCACTTAATTAAGCGATACAGACATAAAATATACGGGCCCTGGTCATTACCATCATCGTGACCTCACAGGCAATCATTTGGTCTTAAGTAATTCAGAGGGATGGTAACATTACCGCGTTAACATTATAATGCCATTTTCTAATTCAGCTAATTTGTAGTCATTCTATTCTAGAAATAGTCCAATCTATAAAATCGGTATTTTCTTGCTAATTCTCCAAAATTAATACTTCTGCCGTGAGTATATTGCTAAGAACTGTGCCGTTTAAAAGAGTGCCCAAATGACATAATAGTCGTACTTATTAGCAAAATCTGAACGTAAACTAAAACATTTTTAACGCTGGCACTTGAAAAGAGTAGCATAACTTATAATTGGGCACAGCTCTGAACATCGAAAGTTATTACATACCTATATCAAATGTAGTGATTTATTAAAACGGTATTGTATAGAACCCATTAGGGGCATTAGGTTAGGTTAGTTTTTTAACAATCACAAAAAGTATACGGTTTCGGAAAGAAAATTTTTCGATATTATAACCCATTCGAAAATCATATACGTGCCTGTTGTAATAACATAAGCATACACAAAATAAAACAATAGGTACACAAAAACCCACCTGTCCAAAATCAATTAACAAATGTCTCCAAATGCACTCACGGCAGGGATGAGATAGGTATCCTCCTAAACAGACAACCTTGTGGATCCCACATAAGATCCTCAGATAACACATTGTTCTTTAACGCCGTGTAAGCCGCCGTTATGCATGGCCGGCGCCGAGCGGCTTAAGCCTCTGTTCTACGTCACCCTATAGATAAACTGCACCTACCAACTCAAGACAAGACTTCCGCAATATTTTACGCTACGGTATATGGAAAACAGAAGGAACAACGGACTAAAAATATAGGTACACATAGAATATGTATTCATCGAAATCAAGCGTCTAATATATATACAACGTGTTACAAAATGTAACATCCTGTATACAGTAAATGACACTTTTTTCATAAATATGTAAAAACACCCAACTTTGATAAGTATTAGTTTGAGAACGGGTAGTCAAAAAAATATGCAACTGGCCTCATTCTATGCAAGATTAAAATGCCCTACAGCTTTTATGAAGCACAGTTTTCGATATTGTAAGTACTTTACGAAATATAACCGTAAAACCGCAAAAATACGCCTTTTGGGGTACATTTTTCCCTCCACCACTTATGCCGACCAGATGGCCTAGTGGTTAGAGAACCTGACTACGAAGCTTGAGGTCCCGGGTTCGATTCCCGTGTCGGGGCAGATATTTGTATGAAAAATACGAATGTTTGTTCTCGGGTCTTGGGTGTTTAATATGTATTTAAGTATGTATCTATCTATATAAGACAAGCTTTGCTTAGCTTACTTTGGGACTAGGTCAATTGGTGTGAATTGTCACGTGATATTAATTCTTTTTTTTTTTATGCACAATTCCGGCGAGGGGGGAACCTATGACAGTCATATTGGGCAACAAATGAAGCCATTAAAACAATAAAACCTTTTGTAGCAATTATTTCCGATTTGATATTTATTTGGTAAACTTTGGGGGACTTTGTGGTAAGTCCGAATCGCTACCATCATTCTCTAGCTTAGGGGTCCACGATCATTTGGAAGGAATAGCCACATAGTGACAAAATGAGGTAGAGTTGTTCGTCATTTCGATAATGGGTTACCCATACACGTAAAAACAGTCGTGAGTCACAAGGCGTATGCCAACGACCGCTGTTTTAGCTAATCTACGATAAATAAATACTCACTACATAAACTACAATCTATAATCCAATCTGTATGCGCTTTCTGTTCTTTCAAATTTACAGTTTTCTAGTGTAAAACAAGTGCATGTCAGGTGCCATCAAGCAACTATGCATTGCAACACGATGACAAAAAGAACCGATTGCTGAAGAAAGATCACTTTTAAAATACAGCGAAAGAAAACCGTCCTTTGAAAAACATTGTTACATTGTGTAGTCTATCTACTGTACGCTGTCGACTATCACATCGCTTTTACAAAGCACACATGGGAATGAATAGATTTCCGAACCCGAATATATTATTTTGTCTTTACGGCATTCAATTTTCGATAGGTCCTTGCGTAAATCTACAAGTGTTTATGTATACATTTCGTAGCAATAGCACCCGGAGGCTTGCTCAAAGTTACTTTAATATGAGTAAAAAGAGAGCTTCAAAAACTGGACTCGCGGGAATCGGAGTTTGAAAATGCTCCGCTAAAATAGGGTTCGAATAAGTACCTGCTTGCTTGGCTACAGTCGGCAAAAGTCGGCAAAATAACTGACCCAGTGTACCTAATATGGAAACAGTACAACGGATACTTATACGAGTACTTATGTAGATTAATAGCTTCTCAAATACATAGACAACGATAACTCGAGAGGTATACGTAATATACGTATTTTTCATTTGCTCCGACCAGAGATCGAGGCACGGGACCTCAAGCTTTGTATTTAGGTTCTCTAACTATTAGGCTATCCGGTCGTTGGATGTTTTGTAAAATATCTGAATAATTTAAATACCTTTAATTCAGATTAGTTCCAGCAGCAAAGATCACACCAAGCCAGAGTGTTGAGATACAAATTGAAGAAATAAATTGAATCACGTATGTATGTATGTACCACTTCCACTGTCGAATCTTTTCATAGGTACGAGGGGCGTTCAATATAAAGTGAGAATGAGATGCAAACTCTTTTAATATTACGAAATTAAATACTGGCCGGTAAAGCTAATCTATCTAGCTGATTGCTATGAAAAAAAAAACTAACTGTCTTTTGTTTAAAAAAATATACGGTAATTTCTTTGCAATGCTATTGAGTACGTTAGCGAAAATGGAGAAAATTGAACTGCGCGCCGTTATCAAATACTTGTGTTTGAAAAATTTTTCTACGGACCAAGACAATTTGGATTTGCGGGACACTTTAGGGTCTAATGCTCCTCCGTATTCGACAGTCGCACGTTGGTGCGCCGAATTTAGACGTGGAAGAACATCGACAATGGACGACCCCCGCTCCGGACGCCTTACTACAGCAGTAACTGAAGAAATTGTGAAAAAAGTTGGAAACTCAGTTTTGGCGGATCGTCGTGTCACGGTTCGTTTTATTGCTGAAAATGTAAAGATTTCAACGGGGAGCGTGCATAATATTTTACATGAACGCTTGGGTATGAAAAGGTATCTGCGCGTTGGGTACCAAGAATGCTTACTGACACGCAAAAACAAACTAGACTAGAGATTTGTCAAGAAGCTTTGAACCTGATGCAGCAAGACCAGGAACTTTTTTTGGCGCGATTTATAACAATGGACGAAACATGGCTCCATCATTACGACCCAGAAACGAAACTGCAGTCTATGACATGGAAAAGGCCATCATCTCCAACTCCGAAGAAATTCAAGGTGAGCCCATCTGCCGGTAAGGTCATGGGCTCTGTTTTTTGGGATGGTAAAGGGGTATTAATGATTGAGTATCTCGAGCATGGAGCCACTATTACGGGCACATTATACGCCAAACAAATAGCAACATTGCGCAATGAGATCCGCGAAAAACGGCGAGGTAAACTCTCGAAAGTTGTGCTGTTCCACCAGGACAATGCCCCGGCAAACAAGTCCGCCGTTGCAATGGCTGCAATTCGTGATGCTGGGTTCGATATCCTTAAGCATCCTCCGTATTTACCAGATCTCGCTCCCAGTGATTTCTACCTATTTCCGAGATTGAAACAATACCTGAGAGGCCAGAAATTTGAAGACGACGACGCGGTAGTCGCTGCAGTACAAGATTTTTTAAGTACTCAAGATGATTCCTTTTTTAAAAATGGAATTTTAAGTTTAGAAAAAAGATATACTAAGTGTATTATACTAAAAGGTGACTAAGTCGAAAAATAAAATGACATTTAGTAAAAGTTGTTTATAACATACTCATTCTCACTTTTTATTGAACGCCCCTAGTAACTTCATGATTTTTCTGGTACCTATGTAATATTTACTGCGAAGAGGGTTTACAGCAGTTGGTACCGACATCGAATGTACGCGATAAGTGGATACAATGCCTTTTTTCAGCAAAAATCAATTTACGATTTATGAAATAAACACAGAAAGCACATCTTGAAAGTATAATTTTGCAATAACAAAAAAATCTTATTGGTCCATAGGCTAAAAAGTTGCAACTAAAATCGAGATTTCTTTTTAAAACTTTTTTCTTTTTCTACCATCAAAGCCCTGCCAGACCCTTTCGTTGTCGTTGAACTTAAGCATGTTCTTACTTAAAAAAAAAACAGCTGTAGTTATTTTTTGCTGTAGTGATGTCTAGGGAAAACGTAAACAAATTTTCGATATTAAATCGTAATGTTCGGCGAATGTGACAGACCCACACACAGCCTCCCAAAAGACACAATTTCTCATCGTGCCAAAAAAACTTTAGCTTCTTACAACAGCTAATCAATCACAATTGAAAATCTATACAAAATCGCGGCAGTTACGAACCGACTCGAACGAAAAGCCTTTTTATATGCACACCATTAACTTCGAGTTATAACGTAATTATATCAACATAGCCCGCAGGGGACGCGAGTTTTTGAGCGATGCCAGCAATTCCAGTTGGCCTCTTATTCTCCTCTCTGAATGGTCTCGCTGGGACGTGGCTACAACCCGATACCCACGGGCCATCGCAGGCACTGGAGATGATTGTCCATACAGGGCTATGAAAAACTAGCTTTTGCCCGCGACTTTGAGATGGTTGCGTAACTTTAACATAACGTCCGACCTTGAATTAAAAAAAAACTGCTTCTGTTGATTTAAGCTGGAGTCACAACTTTTTGGCGTGTTATACTTTAAACATTGACCAATGTATTGAAACATTTTAACTGCAATTAACAATAAAAATGACGATATTTGCAACAGACCTGGTGCAGCTTCAGAAGCGGCTGAAAAGGCGAAAGGACTGAAATACAGTGGTCTAGGCAGCGAATATGATTTTGTCCCATTCGGTGTCGAGACCCTTGGTCCGTGCGGTCCTAGCGCTTTAAAGCTCTTTAAGGAACTTTCTAAGAGGCTAGTCGACGTCACAGCCGTCACAGGGGACCGAAGAGCTGGCAGCTTCCTCGGACAAAGAATTAGCTTAGCTATTCAAAGAGGAAACGCTGCCAGCATCTTCGGCACCTTGCCTAAGGGGACTAGCTTTCAGAGTATGTTTTAGTTATAATTATCATTATTTTATATTTTTGTTTTCTTTTTTCTTATTGTACATATTTTTTTTTAGTCTAGGATAGTTGTACATATATAATATATAAGTATTGTGTTGTAAATAAAGTTCTTGGTAAACAAAAAAAAATGACGATGATAACGGGGGGGTAGTTGTGTGTCGCTGTCAGTTGCGTCGAGCAGCCGCGCGAGCAGAGCGGTGGCACGCAGTGCGCGTTTGGTAGCTGCCGCGACGTGTGGCTCCTAGAAGTAGGGCTACGGATTAGCCCGAAACATGTCAAGCTAAACTCGATCATAGACGTGAGTTAGCCCTATTTACGCTATGCGATAACTCTTGTCCGCGAGGAACTAATAAAATAGATATTTTGCATTAAAAATATAATTATAATTTGACACTGACCCAATACATGGCGCCATCAATCTTATGCCATTGTAAGAGAGGTGACAGATGGGTGTCATCTACTGGGCGTTGAGGTGTCGGGCATTGGTACGTTTGCCTTATATGGAACTACTCTTGAATTTGAATGATAGCACTCTAAAATACGAGCGAGGAGGCGCCAACAACTCTGCGCTTCGTTTTTCAGTGGAAAACTAAGACAATCATTGACTATAAGCTCCGCTTCCTTCCTTGCTCCCAGCCGCAACCCGACAAGTCTAATGAGTCTGCTGAACTCTGCTAGCTTCTCGCTCCCGCGTGTTTTTCGCCTCGCCGCCACTCCCTTGACACTTGGCGTTAAATCAACTGCGTTAACTCACACAAATATACTTCGCGAACATAACCTCACTGCATGTTTGCTTGCGACTTGCTTTGAAAAGAAATGTCAGCGTTTGTTAGGAACGCTGTGACCAATTTAGCTTTTTACGTTTTTGGACATGTCACGTTTGCCTTGGGTGGCTTTGTGAATTTTGCAATGTGAATACATCATGATCATTTCAGACGAAATACGTCCACTGCTGAACATTGGCCTCCCCCAAGGCTCGCCAAACAGATCGGTCCTGCGCCATCCGCATCCAATGCGTTCCGCAACCTTAACCAGGTCGTCGCTCCATCTCATTGGAGGCCTACTTACACTGCGTCTTCCGGCCCGTGGACGTCACTCAAGAACTTTTGTCACTTGAGTCTGGCGATTCTTCGAGCTATGTTCGTGACTTTAGTTCTTGCGCGGATTTCATCATTTCTAATGCGATCCCACAGAGAAACAAATGTGAATACATAAATACCTACTTTATGCTAATTATATAAACAACTTTTTACATACACCAATAAACTAACAACTATGATTATTGGGGATGTCTATCACGTTCAGCAAGCAAAAATGCAGTTACGCTTCAAAAGGGTTGAAAAATTATTGCAGACGGTATAGTTAGTAGGAACAAATTTACCTTGTTATTTTTAGACCATAGACTTCTTATAGGTGTTTTCCTATAAAATATAATAGTTACTTGCTGGAAAAGAATAAAACTCATTTTAGTATTATTAAGTTCAGTTTCATAGTGTCAAAATGTAAGGAACTGCACAAACCAGGTTTATCGGCTCCATATAAATTTAATTTTTCCTGAAAGACGGCCTAAATCTAGATTTAAGTAGCCTGTAATGACATGGATTGTTCTTATTTTTTCCAGAACTAACATGGCCTCCTGCCCGATACCAGGTTATAGTATAGTTGACTTTTGTTATACCCTGTATTGTATATTGATCAAATTAACTGTGACAGATACATATATGGAATCTTGAACAAAGAGCATGCGAGCGAGCTTGAGGTTGAATATCATCCTCCTCGTCGGACTCCTGCAAGCTAATCAAGGGGGCAGAATTTCGCTTCAACAATCGTACAACGATTATATTCATATGCATCACCGCTGGGGTCGAATCTGGACGCTATCATATTAATTTTAGCACACGACGACTAACGAGAGCAAGAATTATTACGCAATTAACGCTGCCATTGATAAGGCGCGTAATAATCGAAAGTCCAGCGCGGGGCCCATTGTCCCTAATGAAAAGAACGTGTAACGTTTTAAGTGGCCTCTTATGACAACGTGGCACAGATACTCATTACTCATACCATTATATGCTCTAGACGCCATTAACGGTGACCCTCATCACAACTTTCTTTGATGCTACACCCTCGTCGGTTCAACATCATGGATTAATTTTCTGCTTTTCGCGAATGTAAATTATACAGTAAGGTACAGAAAGATTTATAAGCGTTTCACATTTATCAGCACCTGTGCTTGTTTTGAAATTCTGATCTAAATTAGTTTTTACATCCCTGTCTTAGGAAGTTACAGCGTTGAACATAAATCTTGGATACCATCGTAATTTAAGAAATTTTATATTAGTAACATTTGGATATTTTTATTTTTATTTGCCCTTATATTTTTTTTAGTTTCAATTGATTAGGACACAAAAACAAAAGATTGTTCAACAGCAATGGGATCGCTTAAGTATTATTACTTTAGCAATAAAGGGGTGACTTTTATTATAGGTGACATGAGAGTTAGGGGACTAATTGACGATTACGTTAACAATAGTAAATATTTATAATTATAAACTCTTCAGAAGAAACGAAAGAGAGATTTTGTAAAAAAAAACATAGCAATACTTACGTAACGGGGAGAAAGCGCTATGCTTACTTTTGATATAGGGCTGGGGTCAAAAATTAACATTTTATTTACATGCTACAGGAAAGACCACCATAGTAATAAAATAATCCATATAAAAAAAATATTTATGTATAAACGACGTAGACAGATAATATAGAGATTTTTGTAGGTTGTTCGTAGGAGATTTTTGTATAAAATAACGCATGTTTCCAATACGTAGTCTTCAATGTAAAATGTTGCTCTCTTTAAGGCACTTTGCGCCACGGGTAAGCATCTCAAATCAATTGAAAGCACGTCGATAATTTCATTAAAACAAGAGTTTTGCTGAGAGCTCTCTCTTTATACAGCAAATTGACTTCATTACTTCCAATCCAGCATCATGCTCCCTGCTGTTTTAACAACGCCTAGAGATGTTTGTTTACATCAATGTACTCGTAATGGTTGACTCAATTTCATATTTGATATTCAGAAACATGCAAAAGGCAACGCTCTTGATCAGCCATTCGTATGGATTCGTTGTTCATCTAATCGTTAAATCTGCATGAATGGGCAGTTAAAAACCAAGCAAGTGCAACGGACATCGAAGCGGGGCGAGCGTCTTTCTCCTGAAGACCAGACGGCCTAGTGGTTAGAGAACCTGACTACGAAGCTTGAGGTCCCGGGTTGGATTCCCGTGTCGGGGCAGGTTTTTGTATGAAAAATATGAATGTTTGTTCTCGGGTCTTGGGTGTTTAATATGTATTTAAGTATGTATCTATCTATAAAAGTAGGTTTATCCGTTGTCTAGTACCCATAACACAAGCCTTGCTTAGCTTACTTTGGGACTAGGTGAATTCGTGTGAATTGTCTCGTGCGTGATATTTATTTATTTATCCTTGTGTGGTTAGTATTCCACAATGCTAATGACTGGAATTCGCTCCCGTTATCTGTATTTCCAGATAAATACAACCTCAAGGCTAGAGTGAATAGGCTGTTACTGAACTAGCTACCAGTGAGAGACTCAAGGGTGAAAAGTACCTGATGGAAAGTGCAGATGAGGCCACTGCACTGCATCTGCATTTTTCATCAGGTAAGATAGTGGTCAATCACGGGTCAGTTTTATGTAAATAAAAGGGCGTGTTGGGCCACGGATAGTGCACGGTTCCGTATTAATATGCGGCAAGTATTCTGTACTAGCTATTGCCCGAGACTCCGTCTGCGAAAAATACGTTTGTCGCCATCCCGCGGAAGCTATGCAATTTTTGGGAATAAGAACTCTCCTATGTCCTTTCCCGGGACTCAAACTATCTGGCTGAGCAGCCCGTGCAACTTTCTCTCTTCCCAATAAGCTGTAAAAACCATCGGAAGCTAACAGTAACAGTCCATCCTTTAATTTATACTATCTCTATATCAAGTTTCGTCTCAATCGGTTCAACAGTTTAACGGAAGTAACAGGCAGACAGACACGACACACGTGGGGATAGTGCAAATCCGCTTATCTACTATACGCAAATACCACGTACCTACACTACACGTATTTTTTCAGGGTACTGTTTGAACTTCATATTTGTTTTAACGAATTTGGAGTAAAAATTTGGAAATAGCTAAATTTGTGAGATACGTGGTAATATCCAGTGCCAGTTAAACGGATTTGCACAATCCCGGCCGGTATATCGCCTTGTATATGAAAAATAATTAAGGTAAACGTCCCTGTGCTTGACTGTGACCCAATACATGGCACCTTCGATCTTATGTGATCTTATGTCTTATAGGAGAGGTGACAGATGGGTGTCATACTGGGCGTTGAGGTGTAGAGCATTGGTACGTATTATAGTGCCCACTAATGAAATAGGTTGGCTCTGTATTTAACGAAAGCTTTATTAAATAAATTCACGAGCTAAAGCTAATAAATCTCATTAAGTATTCGTAGTAAAATAAGCACATGGGCACTGTACTTGTTAATTTCAGTGGCAATAAAATCCCATCCCGCTTATTTATCGCTGGACGCTTGAACTCGCCACTTATATAGTCGTCAATTGACCATTCCGACCTAAAATAACAGGACTTCGGAATCTCCCAGATAAGTTCCTCAATGGCGACGGTTTCGGATGGAATTCGGTACGTATATAGCTTGAATTCATTTGGATATTTAGACTGACCGTGAAAAAGCCGTGGTGGCCTAGTGTTTTACGTATGGCCTGTCAAACAGAGGATCGTGGGTTTGAGTCCGGGCTCGCATTTCTGAGTTTTTGCAGCCTTTTCTCAGAGTGACAGGGCTTGGGTTATATAGTTCCTATGCGGGCCGAGTGCAGATTGGGAACTTCACACACATTTTGAATTGTTTCACAGGTGTGTCAGTGCACACCTCACGATGTTTAACATTACCGTAAATCTCGTGGTTCAAATGTAACTTTGAATTCCGAAAAACTCAGCGGTGAGTGCCCGGGTTTGAACAAGCAAATCTGCTGGAGAGGCCATGGGTCAAGCCACTAAGCTCTACACCTCTCTTTATTAGGTACCCTATAAAAGTTGATGTAAATTGAAATATGTACAATTTTGTTTTACTTATAACTGACTAGCCTTCCATCCGCAGCTTCGCCCGCGATAAATTAATTTTCCCGTAGGAAAAGGTATTTTCCGGCGGTAAAAAGCAGCCTATATGTCACTCAATGATAATGTAGCTTTCTAACGGCATAATAATTTTGAAATCGGTCCAGTAGTTTCAGAGCCTATTCAATGCAAACAGACAAACAAACAA